>PVJX010021296.1:0-32110 GCA_004027295.1 Dolichotis patagonum
GGGCGTCAAGTTTTTTTTTTTTTTTTTGTACCGGGGATCTAACTCACGACCTCTCACTTGCCTAAGGCAGATGCTTAGGCCACTGAGCTAAATCCCCAGCCCTAGAAGTATCTTATTTCTCCATCAACTTTGAAAGACAGTTTTGCAGGGTACATCAATCTGGGTTGGAAGTTGTTTTCTTTTTGGGTTTGAAATACTTCACTCCAGGCTTTCCTTAACATAAGTGTTTGTGTTAAGAAGTCTGCCATGATTCTAATCAATTTTACTTTATATGTGATTTGTTTCCTTTCTTGAACAGCTTTGAGTATTCTATTCTTGGGTTGAATTTCTGGAATATTGATTTTTATATGTTTTGGTATGGTCATGACTATTTGCTGTTCTATATGTTTCACTTATCTGTGTGTCAAATTCTTTCTCTATGCTTGGAAAGTTTTTTTGCTACTACTTTGGTAAGTCGGACTTTTTAAAAAGCCCATTATGTTGTCTTTTGATTTTCCGTTGATTTCAATTTATCTTGTTATTCTTCTTTGTATCATCTAGCAATTTTTGGACTGATTTTTCATTATCCCTTATAATTTTTAACAGGTCTTTCATTTGGTGATTCCTGGCTTGAATACGTTCTTCTAGATATGATGGTCTGTCTTCATATTGGTTGACTCTGCCACATAATATCTTCAGTAGCATTTTTAATCTCCAGAATTTATATTTGAGCCTGTTTTATGGAATCTAGTTCTTTTGTGTGTTGGGCATTCTTAATTTTTGTGTATTTCCTAAGATTGTCTTTTTTAAAATTTAAAGCTGTACCTACTCTAGATTCACTAATCATTCCCTTCATTATGGTCATCATTTTTAATTTTTCTGTTTTGTTTCTGTGAAGAGACTAATCTGCTTTGTTGCTTCTGCTGCTACTATTGCATAAAATTCAGTTGGGTGACTTTTGATTTTTTTCCACTTTACTGCCACCTTGATTTGCTTTGGGTGAGTTGAGGGTTATGGCTTGCATCTTGCTTCTGTTTTCTTGTGTTTAAAATTTTTTTTCTGTGTTGAGGTTTGTAAATCACTTTTGGTAGCTAGTTTTATTACTAGCATTGAGATCTATTTAGGAGATGACTACTTTTCAGAAATGTCTTCTAGGGGCAGCTAGCTCTTGGCCTTTGAGTCTATTCCAGGATCCTGCCTCTTTAATTTATTATGGATGAAAGGTTGCTGCCTGTTTGGCCTAGCACCCAGTTCTTCGGTACTGGATTATATTATTATTTATGCTCCCCCCAACCAGTCTATGTATTGGCATATGTCTTGGTTACTTTTCTCTGATTGCTGAGACAAAATACTTGATGCCCAAAATGAAGGAAGGAAAGCTTATAGTTTTTGGAGGTTTCAATCCATACTCAGCTGGTTCTAAGGCAGAGTGGCATGGCTAAAGAGCAACTGTTCATGGAGGCACAAGCAACAAGAGCAAAAAGGTCAAAAGGACACAAACACACCTCCTTCCCTCACTTATATTGTATGCTGACTACCCACCCCTGGATGGATACAGTGCATACTCAGCCAATCCAAGTGCTAGACAATGAACCAATTACAAATGCTAGATCCTGCTGCCTTCAAAAGGTCCATCCCCCATGACTGCATGAGGCTTTGGGGAGACATCCTGATATAAATCTTAACAGCATAGAAGAAAGATCAATTGATCACAACAACTATGTCACCATGGCTCAATTAGTACAATCAGTAATAACAATAGCCTCAAGCACAGACTGGAAAATGACCAACTCTGATAATTATTAATGTGCTACATTTGACCATTGGTACAGATTTGTTGTTATAACAAAATCTAAGACAAATCAAGACATTATAAATAGTAAATATTCTTTGAGTAGAGTGATTTTACTGTAAGGGGAGAAAATTTAAAAGGAATAAGAGGAAAAAATAGAGGAATAAAAGCAGGGAAAAATAAGCAAGGCTGAAGGACAAGAGAAGATTATGTAAGCTTTGGAAAACTGATGAAGAAGCTAGGAGGGAATGAAAGATTGACGAAACAAAAACAAGAAGAAAGCAAAATAGACAAACTAAAAGGAGTGTTTATATTCATAAAAAAACAGAAACAAGCAATAAAAAAAATTCCCATTAGCAATGAGAAAGAGACAGAGAAATAGAGAAATTTCTCTGTGATTTCAGTACTGTGGTTATCTTCTGGGGTCCACAGTTTTGTGGTAGTGTCTAATTCAGTGTGTGGCTCTGCTTTTCCTGGCAGACTAAGGAGACAGTCAGAGCCCAGATCTATGCTAGATAAACTCAGAAAATTTACATTAGGATTAGGGCAGGTGTTGGATAATCCTAGCAAGTCTTCAGTAGGATAAGGATGGGGTTCTGGTTTTGGTACTTTCAAATCCACAGAAATTCAGAATGATTCTGTTCTCTGGTACTGAGTTTAGGTCCTGAGTCATTTGGCTTCTGACACTCTGAGAGTCTCTTGCTGGCTGGATCATGGCTCCTTGAATCTGGCTGTCTCTTGCCATGGTCTCTCATCCAGTCATTGTATGTTTTTAACACTGGGAACTTCGAGATGAAGCCAACCCACTGTTGCTCTGAGTCTGAGGTTCAGTTTTCCCCTCTCTAAAATGGTGTCCAACCACCCACTGTCTCCAGGGGACACTGTAGTCACCTAGACTGGAGTCACTCAGTAGGTATTATAGTACACAGCATCCATTGCTCCATTCCACTGGTGCTTTTCTCCCTGAAAGCCTCTAGCATCACTTGCTTTTTCTGTCTCTGTAGATTTCATTGCTTCTTACACCATGAGCCAGGTGCCAGGGAGAAGATGCACATTGCTCTTACCTTTTGTGCATCGAGCTCTGTCTCTTTACTTTCTCTGTGGGCTGCAATCTCCCCTCTACCCCCACCCAGTTCCCTTCTACCCCACCCAGCTCTGCTCTTGGATCTCAAATCCCCCTCTCCAAGTTGCTGTCTTCCAATGTCTGGATTCTGAATCATTTTTTTTTTTACATTTTATTTATTTATTTTTATTTTTAAAAGGATAAAACAGAATAAAATCAATCAAAACAAACCAGTGTAAGAGGTACAGGCCTAAAAGCATTACAAAATCAACAATAGTTACCATAATACCTTTTGATGTCTTCAAAATAGCTGTAAGTAAAAACCAAACAGAACAGAATAGAACAAAAACAATAAAAACAAGACAATAAATGTGACAGAGGACTTTAAAACAAGCCAATAGTAAATCCAAATGGCTACCATCATATATCTTGCTATTTTTGAAATAACTGCTCCTGCCATTGGATTTGACATAATCAAACAAAACAAAAGAGAATAAAACCCAATCCAACAAAACAATAGAAGCAATAAAGGACTTCCAAAACTAGACCGTACGGAATCAACAATGGCTGCAACCCTCAGAAGGAGATTCCCCCCTAGATGTCACACTGTGTATTGCTATCCTCTGAACCTATGATCGGACCACTGGCCCTAGACCTGCAGTGTTAGTGAAACATCAAAGCACCATAGACATCCAATTGCATTTCACCTCATAGTTATCATCACAGCTTGTGTTGCTCCTGGTAAGTGGGTCACTGAGAGCGTGGGGGGGCGGCAGAGAGGCTGTAGAATGGTACTTATTGTTTGCCGCCCGTGCACTGGAATGGGCTGGAGTCTGACTGTGCCAGTCCTGCAGGGCTCTGTGCATGGTGCTGCTTCCCAGACTGGGTTTGCTCGCTGATGTGTCCTTTGTTCTCTCTACCCCCATCCACACATGGTGCTGACTCACAGGGAAAGGCTAGGATCTGGCTGTTTCCAGTCTGGAAGGGCTCTGCACATGGCATTGCTTCCCAGACTCTGGATTCTGAATCTTGAAAAGGCCAGAAAGTCTCTTTTAAACTGTTTCCTAAATGATAAAACATTGTTAGAGTTGAGTGAAAACTTTTTGCTGCAAGAAATCTCATCATCAGAAGGAATTTAGAACTAATTATCCTTGCATAATTGGACTCAGTTTTCCTAACAATAAAAATGTGTTGTTGTTTGCTTTGATTTACCTTGGAACTAATACACTGCACTTATGATTTGTCATAAAGCATTCTAAAAAAATTAAGTTGTAAAGATTGTTTAAAGCATAGTGTGTATAATTCATTTGGGCATAATTTATATATAAAGAAATGGGACAGTATTACTTTTAAGCAGATTGTAAAGGACTTAATTAAAAGCAGTTCTCTACTTCTAAAAAGTGATGTATTTAAAATATGCTTTTAAAAACAAAGGTCTTATTGATAACCATTTTAAGTATATTATCTTACTGTGGGATTTCAGTAAAAGGTCAAATCTTGGTATGACTCAGTTTGATCAGAGATAAACTTTATCAAGAAAATGAAATTAGTTAAACATTTTCAAGTCTCAATATTTGTTTAAAGAGGCAGAAATTCCTTTTTTTCTCCAACAAATAATGAGAGAATTTAGTTGAAAAGAATGGAAAACGAAATTCAAAATGTTATCATGGAAGTGTTCTTTGTACAAGTTAATAGTATGTGAGAGGGGAAAGGCATTGAATGTTTCATTAGAATAAAAGAATTCATGTGTTTAATTTTGCAGTGTGGATACATGAATCTGATCTTTTGCTTGATATTATATGCATTTATGGAGCTTAACTAAAAGGCTTATATTTTATTTCAGAAATACTAAGCTGAAACTTTTAATTTAACACTTAATTCTTGTTTAGTGATTTTTTTCTCATCACCCACCGCCTTGGACCTCATGATTCCTGAGGTTCACTGATTTGCTCTTTTCCTGGGACCTAGTATGACTCCTACAGTTAGTTCATTGGCTAAATGGTATCCATGTGTCTGGTCATTGTTAGAGGAGCCTTTGTTTCCTGATAGGCTGTGACTCAGTGCCCACAAATGTTTAGTAATTCACCTTCTCTCCCAAAGGAGCCTTGAGACATAAAGTAATTAACTTTTGTTAGTCCACAGATTCAGCAGAGGCAAGGAAGGAGAACATTCTTTTCATTTTCTTCTCAATCTTCCTGCTTGTTTTAGCTTTATGTGTAAGAAGTGGAAGTATCAAAAACCAAGTAGGCCTTGGTCCTCAGAAAGCTGTTCTTTTTGAAAACTCTGAGACCCTCAACACAGAAGCTCTTCAACTTACAATGTTATGTCCTGATAAACACATAACAAGTTGAGAGTATTTAAATTGAAAGGGTGTTTAAACAACTAAATACCCAGCCTAGCTTAGCAACATGATAGCCTGTTCCTTGTTTTCCTTTGTGGTGACGGCATTCACTGGGTCCTGTGGTTGCTGCCACTGCCCAACATGTTAAAGAGGCTCAGACTGCATGATGCTACTCTGACCAAAGATCCCAATTCAAAGTTTAAAATACAGCTTCTACTCTGGTCAAAGATCTCAATTCAAAGTTCAAAGTACAGTTTCTATTGAATGTGCAGTATTTTTTTACCATCGCAAAGTGGAAAAGTTGTAAGTCGAACCATTATCGAGGTCTGCTTGTAAAAATCAGTTGTTCCTGAATCTTCCCTGAGAAACTTCTTTAACATTGTATTTCATTTTCTTCACCCAGTTTTGTGTTCTCACAGATGTTGTTTGGTTCAGCATGGCTAAGGCTTCCTGGCCTCACTCCTGGTTGTACACCTGCAGGATTCTGAGTGATGATAGATATTTAAGGGTGATTCTTGCATTTCTTATTTGTTATACTCTTACAAATAAATGCCCATGTTGCCTCTTGTCCATGTAAAATAGCCCTTCCATTTTGCCTGATATGTGAATTGGGGTTAATGTTTCTGACTTGAGCTATGCTAGTCTTTGCTGGTAGATTGATCACTCTCTATTACCTGCTTCTGCCTTAGCGCTCAGATTTTGTTCATATAGTGACATATATTGACCAGTTGGGCAGTGAGTCTTGATGAGGTCAACTGCAATATCTTTTATCAAAGGTAAAGGTAGCTCCTTTGCAGTGAGTGGTGGCTAGGTAACCTAGTTCTTATTAATAGGTCTTAAGTAGTAGAAGTTCACTGGAAGGATGGAAGTGGGGAGAGGCTGAAGATGGTTTTTTGTACCTGATAAAAGGGTACATAAACTGTTGTGCTTCATGCTCTTTCATTTTGGCTTGATGCAGCCATTAGCTAGGGCAGCCATTTTGTGACCATGAGTACTGATTGCTTGTTATGTGAAGGCACTAAACCCCCAGGCATATAAATTACCACCGGAATATTTCATTATTTGCCATAGAATTTCAGTTGACACACTAAAATTCAGATGAAAGAAGAAAGCATCTTCTTTAATATTTAATATTAAAGAGAGGAGTTTCTGTAATATTTTTAAAAAAATATTTTTATTATTTCTTAGATTTTTTAAATAACAGATTTCATCTTTTCCTGAGCCTTCAAGTTTGGAAGTGGTGGTGGTAAAGATGATAGTCAAAGATTATATTTATCAATTAATGATAATTTATTTTAAAGAAACAGCCCTGTTGTTCAATTTTACTTCCAATCCCCTTACTTTTTAACAGTGACATTTGGGAGGAATGATTTGGTGTTATTCACTAGTAACATCACCCAGCTGACTCACATTGGCTCATTGTTGAGTGTTTAAGAATTTTGCAGATCAATTTCTAAGGCCAATAATCACTCAAATTAAGTTATATAAAGTTACAATATAAAAAAGTAATATTCAAAACTATCATTTCCTGTATATTTCACTACATTTTGCCATCATCTATGTAATTGAAGTCATTTGTATTTGTGGTGTGCTTAAGTGGAATACTATATAATACTGCACTGAATAAGAGAGTGTCAATGCCTCTTTAACAAACTAACATTATTTCTTTGGACTGTATTGTGGCCCCTAACCCCAGTATCAATGCTTAATCTCCCAGTGTACCACTTTACTTATGTCAATTCTATAATATCTGAAAGATGAAGAAATTTGTATGAGCTCTAAAGACTGAATTTTACAATTAGGAAGCTGTTGACATTTTCCAGTGAAGCTTCAATACAGGAATAGTATAGGGAGTCAAATTATGCATTGAGAAATGAATGCAAAGTGAGACAGTGAAAGGGGCAAATATAACAACTGGGTTGGAAGAACAGGTAGAATGAGGGAAGGCTTACTTTACCAGTTGATTATTTGGATTGAAGAGACCATCAGTGATGAAATAGAAGAGGAAGGCAAGGATAGGGTCACAATGCAATTGGTGTGATTGATGATAGAGAGGAACAGGATGCACTTCTTTCTGGAGAAGATGAATGGAAATAAAATCTGAAAGATGGAAGTTGTGGATGGTTGCCTTTTATTGGAATTTAGGAAGCTTTGTTATCTTAGGATATGAAGCAAATTTGGAAGTGGTGCTAAATACAGCAGTAGAGTAGTATTTAGAGGACAGCTGAGACTGGAACTATTAACTTTGATATTTAGTTAATCTAGCTGGTTTTGTGGTTTTTCCCCACAATAACACTAAAATATTCTGAATTGGGGAAAAGAGAGATTTGCTGTGAATTGTTAGAAAGAAGGGGCAGAGGACTGTGCAAGAGTGAGAGTGGAGATACTGTAGCAGTACCTAACCAGGTTAGGATTTATATTGCTGATGACCTAGGGTTAAAAACTTGTTATATACAGGGGGAATTAATGGCAATATTTCTTTTATTTAACTTTTAAAAAATTTAAATATTCACCACACTGTTTGATCATTTTGCATATAGCGGTAGTGACAACATTTTAGAGAATGTGCTTCTGCTGAATCAAGAAGCCTGGAGGGAAAGTACAGGGCCTCATTTCTATGAGGTTAACTAGAAGTTGCAGTGGCTCTTATCATGTGCCACCTGCCATCAGCTGTTTTTGCTCTACTTGGTTTCAGCCAATCTAACACACTTGTTAGAAGTTCGAACCAGCAGTTACATCACCATTATAACATTGCTTACAATGTTTAGGCCTAGAGGATTTTACTAATTTAAACAGTAGTATGATGATCAAAGGGATGTGGACTTCCTTGTGTGGGCATTAAGCCAAAGAGTTTCTTCTAACCATAGTTATAGAAGGAAGAAGCTTCAGGAAGGAGTGATAAAGTGGGAGGAAAGGCAGGGAATGAGAGGTAGGACATTTGATATAGTTGAAGAAGAAGTTTGATGGGTAAAGTTCAGTTATGAGTGTTTGGCTGGAAAGCCACAGTTGTAGGGTGAGGCCATGTTATTAAACAGAAAGATACATAAATTTGGGAGTGTGACCAGCATGGTTAGAATTCTAGATCCTGCTGTTTAATCATTCATTATCTGTGTGAGGTTGAGCAGTATCTGCTTTGGGGTATAGTAACCTAACTGTACACTGTCTGTGAAGATTACAGAAAATGATGCAAAGTTAGTGGGATGTGCCTGGCACTGGTGATTAGTGATAAATTGTCTTAACTACTTTTTTTTTTTTTTTTTGAGCCAGGGATTGAACTCACAACTTTGTGCTTTCCAGGCAGGTGCTTATGCTGCAGGGCTAAATGCCTGGCCCCTTAACTATTGTTATTATGTGGGGGTAACCTTGGGAATGGGCTGCTAAAGATGGTGGCTATTAGGGACGGAGGAAATCAGACTGGCTAGGTCACCATCATGAACCCTGTATCCTGGATTGCTCCGACTGACCATGACTTTTTTCCAGATTTTTTTTATTTTAAAGAGAATGAAACGAAACAAAATAAAATAGAACAAAGCAGATCATAACAGAACAATGCAAGCAACATAGGACTTCAAAACAAGACAACAGGAAATCAGCGGTGACTACCATAATGTTTCTTGTTTTCTTTGAAATATTTGTCCATACCTTCACACACAGTGAACTCAAACAAAACAAAATAGTATAAAACCAAACCAAAACAAAAGAATGGAAGTATTATGGGATTTCAAAGCGAGACAATAGGAAATCATAATGTCTTTTGTCTTGTTCAAAATAGCTGTCCATACCTTCATACATATTGAAATCAAATAATAGAAAACAGACTAAAACTAATGAAAACAAAAGAATGAAAGCATTACGGGACTTCAAAACAAGGTAATAGGAAATGAACAATGGCGACTATAATGTCTTGTTTTCTTCAGAACAGTCATTCACACTATTACACATAATAAAATCAAATAAAACACAACAGAATAAAACTCCAAACAAAAGAATAAAAGCATTATAGGACTTCAAAATAAGATGGCATGAAATCAGCAACGGCTATGATAATGTCTCATTTTCTTCAAAATAGCTGTTCATACCATCACACACAATAAAATAAATTCTTATAGACTCTTTAGGAGAAATTCTAGGCATGATATAAGCCTATACATGTACATCTGTGCTTTCTGTATTAGAGGGAAAAACAAAACAATACAAGAGAAATAAGAAACAAAAGAGACAAATAAATAAAAATAACAAAATCCCATACCAATAACAATATAGGCTTTCAAAACATGGTGGTAGGTACTTAGCAAAGGTTATTTTTTTGAAATTTTATTTAAAAACAAAACAAAACAAAACAAAACAAACAAAATAGAAAAAGAGGTAGCAACAATATAAGATTCCAAGGGGGGGAAAAAAAGAAAAAACCAAAAAATACTGAGAAGTCATTACTTGATAACTTACATACTGTCATCTTGGAAATAGTTTTTCAAGTAACAAACTTAAAACATACAAAGTACACATTCAAGCAATGAGACTGTCAACAGTTCTGCTCCATGATATAACACAAATACAGTAATATGGTCATTTATCTTACACACTTAAACATACATGCAATTATATTCTTTAGAGCACTTTCTTTTCCTCTCTTTTTTACAGTAGTAATTACTCATTTTGGGTTTTAGTACTCCTACAGTTATTATTATTTTTTACACTAGAGAAGCAATGTGATATTTATAAATATGGTTCTTATTTATTTCACTAATGAGGATAGTTTCAAGTTGTCTCCATTTCCCTATGAAGGCCTCAAGATCATTCTTTTTTATAGCTGAGTAATATTCCATTGTATAAAAATACCACATCTTTTTCATCCACTCTGCAGTTGATGGGCATCTTGGTTGTTTCCAAGATTTAGCTATTACAAATTGTGCTGCTATGAACATGGGTGCACATATATCACTGTGATATGAACTTTTCAGTTCCTCTGGGAAAATACCCAGGAGGGGAATAGCTGGATTGAATGGAGCTTCCAGTCCTAGTCTTCTGAGAATTCTCTATACTGATTTCCATAGTGGTTGCACCAGTCTACACTCCCACCAACAGTGGAGCAATGTTCCTTTTTCCCCATAAAAGGTTGTTATTTTACATAATTATCTTCAAAAGAGTTATTCAGATTACCAGATATAGATTTGCAAAATTGATCTAATCCTATGAATGTTAACTGTTTTGTTTCAAGAACTAATAGAATTAGTGGTACAATCCCTCCTGCACTGTTGGTGGGAGTGTCGATTGGTTCAACCGTTGTGGAAATCAGTGTGAAAGTTCCTCAAAAAGCTAGAATTGGAGGTCCCATTTAATTCAGCTATCCCACTTCTGGTCATATTCCCAGAAGAACTGAAATGATCATACACAGTGGTATATGTGCACCCATGTTTATAACAGCACAATTTGTAATAGCCAGATCTTGGAAACAACCCAAATGCCCATCAACTAAGGAATGGATAAAAAACATGGTATTTTTATACAATGGAGCACTATGCTACAAAGAAGGATCACATCGAGGTTTTTATATGTAAATGAATGCAACTTGAGACCATACTCATAAGTGAAAGAAATCAAGCTCACATGTATAAATACTGTATTGTCTTCCTAGTATAAGAAACTGAAAGAGTAAATAAGATCCAAAATCTTCAGTAAATACTGTGAAAGGGTAAGAAACTGACCATGACTTTGAGAAACACTGAGGCAGCTCTCTGGTTCTTTCTGAAAGCTGATTGGACCCTGTTCTGGCACAGACATTTGTTTCACAGTACTGTGTTTTGTCCTTTAACCTTAGGATCACTTATGGGAAAAGTATGAAGGTATGAGAGAACTTCTAAGAGTTGCCTTGTTTGTTGAGGAGTAATACTGAAACCATTACAGCTCAGATCTAGATTCTGAAGTCACAACTGGTCTGGAAGAGCCAGTTTTATGTTCTATCATTTTTTTTTATATAGTCACAACTAGTACTGACATATCTTATCTTGCTTCTACCTTGCTAAAGGGAAAGGCACAGGCAAATTGAGAATTTAAAAACTTAGAAATTTAGAAGCTGAACAAATGGTGCAATAGTAGAGCACTTTCCTAGCATGTGTCCAACCCTGGATTCAATCTCTAACACCACCATCAACCACTACACACACACACACACACACACACCTGAAAGAAGAGAAGATACTTGAGGGAAAATTTTTTCTGCTCTGTTTAGAATTCATTTCCCCTAGTGAGACTTTTCAGACAATCTATTGGGACTTCCACCTTGGCATGTTCCAGAGGTAGGCGGAGAAGAGGCCACCTGGTTCCATGACACTGGTGTGCTAGAAGCTTCACTCAGTTGTCTGTAATGAGATACAGTTGGTTGGGCCTTTTGAATTACTGTTTCCACATCCACAGACTGAAACATCTAAGGTTTAAAAATATTCAGAAAGAATCATGCCTTTATTGAAATTTTTTCTTATATAGTCTTTTAGTCTATATAGACTTTTTTCTTGTCACCATTTCCTCAACAGTACAGTATAGCAACTATTTATGTGGCACTTATGTTGAATTAGGTTTTATAAGTAGTTGAGATGATATACCATTTTATACACAGAACTCTAGCATTTATGGATTTTGGTATTCATGTGTGTATGTAGAGGGCAGTCCTGGAATCAGTGCCACGGGAATATTAAGGGATTGACTGTACAGTGAAAAGACCCAGTTGGAATCAGACTTACAAAGAATAGCCTGAATGTTCTACATCTAGGTCCTATTTTAGGTTTACTTAATTATTTAAACCAAGTCTTATAGGTAGGGATCTGCTATCATTCAAGGGCTATTAATGCTTTCTATTAAAACCACTTTGCCATATTGGCTTCTCCATACTTTTGCTCAAGAGATTTACATTTAATAAAGTTTAACAGTGACCTTTTATAGCCCAATCAATTTCAAGCTCCTTTAATTTGTTGAGCTCTGATCTTCCATGGGCTGCTGGCCTTCATTAGCCTCTTGGAGCTGAGCCCATCTGGATGAGTCCAGAGCTGTCTACCTGTTTTCAGAAAAGATCAATACCTTGCCATCTGCTTAAGAGGCTGTGAAAGCATATGGATCAGTTCAGAGCACCAGCATTCCAGGCCACCTCAAATTGTCTGCAGTTCATCACCTTCATCAAAGCTTGGCTGAGACAAGTGATATTTATGGAGGATAGTTTAGAATTCAACTTTTCCTATACATGTTAAGATGCTCAAATCAAGCCAAATCAACAAATTTTCATTCTTGGAATATATGTCAATCTGCTTCTGAAATTATATTCATTAGTTGCATTTTATCATTATCTGAGAAAAACAGAAAGTTTATAAAAAGGTCACAATGGCATCTCACAGAACTCTGGAAGAATATCCTGCGGTCTTAGACAAGATCATATAGAGTCCAAAGGTTAGAAGAATGTTCACCACCACTGCTAGTCTCTATTTCTCCCTGCATCATTTTTTAAAATTGTTTAAGCTCTCAATAATTTTATTAAACCCTAGAGCTTTCATGTTCTCAATAAATTCTGTTGCCATAGAGAATGTCAGGTGTTTACTGAAACTTCTCTTGGAGAGCTCCATGTTTTTGGCTTTGGCTTGTAGGTTCAAAAGCTTGAAATTTTCTTTCGCTTCTTTCTCCTTTTCCCCTTCTACTCCCCTTTCCCTCATTTTCCTTTCTTTATCCTCCTTCTCCTGTTGTTCTCCCATCTTTTTCTCCTTCTCCTTCTTCTCCCCCTCCTCTTCCTACTTCTCCTCCTGCTCTTCCTCCTGCTTTCCCTCATCCTTCTTCTTCAGACAGTCCTGGAACCAGTTCTACATGAATACTGAAGGATAGATGTACAGTGAAAAGGCTCATAGGGTGTCTTTTATTGCATTTTGTTTTTGTACAAATATTGTTGAGAGGACTGCCAGTGCTATCATTGAATAATCTCAAAAAGTTTCCCATGATGAAAGCACATTGTTAAATATTAAGTTAAAAAATTCAATATTATTGTTACTTTTTCTCTATGTTTCAGACAGGCATACAGCTCAACTGTAGCTGTTATTATTGACTCCTAGGTTGTGTATCTTCCTGTTTCTCTTATTCCAAAATTACCACTCATTTATGTTTTCATTTTTAAAAATCAATTGTTATGTATTTTTACAGAAATACCTCAAATCCTGTAGAAGAAAGAGCAGTCATAAATAAAAACAAGGTTGTTAACATTCAATAAGAGCTCAGTGTCTCTCTCATCCACCTATTTGTCTGTTTTAAGTTAGTTTTATAGTTGTTTCTTCTTGAAATCTAATCTAGTAGAGTCAGTAATTTACAAATATCATACATGACCAGATACAATGGTATATATAGAGTTTCTGTCACTGTACATATAACACTATGTAGCAGCTTCCCAAAATATCTGTGATGCTTTTTGTGTGTAAAACTATCAGTCTCAAGTCCTCATCTCATGTTGATAGAGGTCTGCTTGTGTATGTGATAAGATTAAATCTAGTTGATGCTCAGCTTAATTCATGTGATGCCTTTTAAATCGCTATTATTTTAATACACGAATTACATGTATGTGTGTATGGTATGTGTGGCACAGACACAAATAGGTGGTATTATATTATGTATCATTTAAATTGAGAGATGTAACACTTGTTTCATGAAGATATCTATATATGAAATCTCACACCTAGTAAAAGTTCTCAAATGATTTTAACTAACATTATATTATAAAAGTTTCAAGCTTATAGAAAAGTTGAAAGAATTTTACAGTGAACAATCCATTTTGACCACCATTTAGACTCCATAATTAATAGTTTACTCTTCTTGCTTTATTACATATAAATATCCTTTTATCCATTTATCAACACATCTTGTTGTTGTATATATTTCAAAGTAAGCTGCAGCTATCAAAGCACTCCATTCCACATAACTGAAGCCTATGTATTTTTAATTCAAGTTAAATTAAATTTTTTTTCTCTTTGTGGTAAAATATTTACAGTGAAATGCACAAATCTTAAATGTATCCCTGGAGGAATTTTGATGAATGTATGCTATTAAGATATAGAGTATTTCCATTATTCCAGAACGTTCCCTTCAAGCTCCTTCCCAGACAAACCCTAACTATGCACTTCTAAGGCAACTGTTCTGATTTTTTCCTATCATAGATTGGTTTTGCTTGTTCTAGACCTTATGACTAGTATTATACAACTACTTTGGGGAATAAAAGTTTTACTTCTACTGTTGGCACTAAATTTGGCCTTCAGGAATTAGAATTCCTGTTATCTACATAGAATTATAGATTCTTATCCAAGGCACAATAGTAGCTTACCATTGTGTCTGGCTGGTAAGAGAGAGCTGTGTTCTCAAGCAAGCCACCTCCACGATACGTTCTTTGTGGAATGGAAAAGTGAAAAGCTTCTGAAGGACAATCTGGTGAACAACTAAAAAACATGTAAGTTTGCAGGCATCTGGCTAAAGATTTTAAGTCAGCTAAAAATGAAAACATGACTGGTTGGTTGCCTGCAGGGACAGGAACCCATCTTGCAGAGAGATCCCAGTGGGGTAAGAGTGCAAAAACACATTCTAACCCCAGCTAAGTGTGGACAGTCCCCCCTTGACTACTTTACCTATTCACCTTTTTCGTTTCCTTTTTTCACTTGTCTCCTCTGATTATTTGATGTTTAGTTCCCTCTTCCCAATCTTCCTTGGTAGCAGATATGAACAATCGGATACCCCACGCCTGAGGTTCTGTGCAGCTCCTACAGCTTGCCAGACACTGCAGGCTTCTGTGGGTGCCTCCTCACAGTTCTTTGGAGAGGGTAATGAAAATTTCTCCACACTCCGTGGGGTGGCTTGCTTGGCAGGGCTGGGGAAGTGAGAACTGCTAACTGTGAGTCAGCATTTCTCCTCATGGACACAGGCCTGGGGAGAAACAGTGGGAGAGGATGTGGAGGAGGCACTTTTCTTTCCCAGCCTGGAGCTCAGACATCCCTAGGGGAATCCTTAGGGGAAGCGAGTGGCCAGCAGAAGCTGCAGGGAGTGAAGAGTTAGGATTGTGGGCTGCAGTATAATTGTGTGTACAGTATTCATCTGCATGCATAGACCACTGAATTTGTGGTAACTAGTGTCACAATTTTAAGGCATGTTCTTATAAAGTCTTAGGCTCTTAAAAATAATTTGAAAAGAATTTTTATGGGCCTCAGAAAATACACTTACTATGTATGAAAAAAAAATAGAAGCAAACATTTAAATTACATCGTCTTGTCTAAAAGGTAGGATACAATTTTCAAAACATGCTGAATAGTTTAAAAGTCTTTAGAAGAATTTTTCCTTTTTAAGTTTTGGTTTGGTTCTTATAAAAACTATTACATTAAAAAAGTGGTATATATAGTAGGCACAATACCAGTAGGTTCTCTGTGTTATGTGATCACAAGAAGTTCAATAAATTTTAAGAGTTTATTTTGTATTTAAGGAACTGAGTTTTTTTTACTTTTTTAGCCAAAGAACTATATACACTTTTGAATTAAAAGATTCCTTACTACTGATTAGAGTTTGACTGCTTTTATAAACTACCTAATATTTGACAATGGTGAAAACCTTGCTAAGTTTAGGCTTCATATATAGTGAATTGTGTGGCTTTTCCTCTTTTGAATAAACACACTTTCAAAGACCCTCTTATTAATTTATCTTCAAGTAATTTGCATGTTTGTTACTGTGGTTGTTTCAATAGTTTGTTTCAGTAATCACTTAAATCTAAATTCCTGATTTCTTACATTATGTAGAAATATCTCAGGAACCATGCCTGGGTTAAGGAGTCTTTTATGTTTCCCAGGCATGATACTGTATTTTTGAAGTTAAAGTAAAATATTCTTGAAGGTACAGTAATATGTGTTTGGATAGATTATAAAATACAGTTTTAAGAATATGTGATACTATATTAAAGAATATACTACATATATTATAATGTACTAAATTGTATATTAAATGGTGACTAATATTAGTATCATTTCTGGATATGATGATATGACTTTTAATTAGTCACAGTCTCTGTGAGAATAGTTGACTAATTTTAGAAAGTGCTTATCAAACATGTGGGCATTGTATCTTGCTAACATTTTTCTACAAGTTGTTCCTCTTGTCTAACCTAGATTTCTCCTGATGAATCTTAGACTCATTTCCTCTTGTTTTGCACTTTGTGGTGGCTGAGAACAGCGGAACTCCAACTCTTAAATATTTCTCCAAAGCAGTAGCTCATTCCCAGGGGCCTAGCTTACCTTACAAGATCACCTTAACCTCTGCATCCTTGTCTCTTTTGTGGAGAACTTGGAATTGGTTTTCACTGGAGTTGTGTGGCTTGAGCCAGATTGTGTTTCTCAGTGGTGTGGATAGGTGATTCATCAGGCCTCTGGTAAGAAAAGTGAACTTTTAAAGAAACAAGTGGCAAATCTTTTGGCCTCTTTATCAGAAACCATGAATTAAGGGAATGCTTCATATATGGCTGGTAATCCACAGGTGCTCTAGGTACAACCAAATTTCAGCACTGGGGCCCTTCATTAATGTCTCTGGAAATGGCTTTTTTCTCAATAAACATCTCCACAGTTTAACATGACTGTGCCTATTAAGAAGCTATACTATAGAAACAGGCCTGAGCCTAGGGAGTCTCCCTGAATAATGAATAACATTTACATTTAGAATAATGAAATGAGGCCCTAGGCCAAAAATCTGGACACCTTTGCTCTGAAATTAAATGTTGGTCAGTGAAAAGATTCTATTTTAGAGCAAGGTAAAGCTGGGAAAATTCTTTTTCTACATATTCTTTGGAGATCAGGTTCTTTGGAGATAGGGTTCAGCTTCAGTAAACTCATCTAGATTTTTGGTGAGTTAAGTAGAATTTCAGGATCGTGCGTGGTACAGCAACATTTGAAGTATTCTGCAGAACATTGGTGTTCTTCTAGAATTAAGTTGTTGTGCCACTAAAATACTGGAACGATGAGTGTTTTTTTCTTGATTTTAAGAAAAGTAATTTTCATAGCATTTTATTTTGTTTTATTTAAAAAAATTTATTTTAAGAAAATAAAACCAAATAGAACAATAAAGCCAATGAAAGCAAAACAGTGAAAGTGATTTAGAACTTCAAAACAAGATAATAGGAAATCAACAATGGCTGCCATAATGCCTCTTATTATCTTCAAAATAGCTGCCCATACCATCAGAAATAATAAAATCAAACAAAACAGAACAGAATAAAGCCAAAACAAAACAATGAAAGCAAGACTGGATTTCAAAACAAGATGATAGGAAATCAACAATGGCTACCATAATATATCTTGTTATCTTTGAAATAGCTGCCCATGCCATCAAATATAATAAAATCAAACCAAACAAAACATGATAAAACAAATAAAAACAAAACAATGAAAATGATACAGGACTTGAAAACAAGATAATAGGGAATTGACAATGGCTACCACTTTTCCTTTTTAGTTATTTCCTCCCGTTTCACGTTCACAATATCTGTTGTATGCTTTGGATCTCACTAACTCCTTTAGTTTTTATACTAGGGAGACAACATTTTATATACCAATATGTTTCAATAGTTTCTAAAACTTTAATACCTGTTTCTGTTTTTGTTCAGTGTAAGCAGTAGTCTAGTATTTAGTATCAAACCATACACAGTTACTTAAAACATCTAAGTCTATCAGTATTTCAAAATGTTTTGCAAAAATACCATTACTTTTCACCACCAGAAGAATTTTGAGAACAAATGCTGTGGTAAAGAAGTCACAGCTAGTGAATCAGAAGGACCAAGTTTCAGTTCTGGGACTGCCGTTAACTGGTTTGGTGTCCTTGAGTAAGGATAGAGAAGCTTCACAAAAAAGGAGGAATTTATTTGACTTTGAAAGAAAGTCAGATTTTGGATAGGCAGAAAGGAGTAGGGGAAACTATACTCAGTGAGAGAGGAGGGTAAGGGGAGAAAAAGCCAAAGTGTATGATATACATGGATAATAAGGGAGTACATCTGGTTCTCATGAATTTACCACAAAATTAATTTTGCTAAAATGCAGACCTAGAATCTCCATTCTGTGCTGTAATCTTGACTGCTAATATATATCAGTTTATCACACCATGATAGATAAAAACTTTAAAGAGGGAACTCAGAGGCTTAGGAGTTGTACAGTTGTAATTAATTTTTCTTGTAAATACTTTTCATTGTAATTACTTTTTCTTTAAATAATTATTTTTAATGAATTAATGCATTAGAAAAATGTCATTTATGTAATTCACATATATATTTTTCATTTGAAATTCTGTTGCAGTGAATGCTTTCAGCTTTATTTTATCTGGACTAGTATTTATTTCATCTTCAGTTTTGAAGGATTTTTTTTAAACTAGATGTCTAATTTTAGGTTATAGGTTTTTATCACATCACTTTGAAGAAGCTACTTCATTGTTTATGATAAGTCAGTGGTTTGTAATTAACACTTTCTTCTCTGTAATACATTTCTTTTTTCTTGATACTTTCAAGGTTTTTCCCTTTATCAGTGGTTTTCAGTGACTTGATTATGATGGAAATTGGTGTGTACCAAGCTTATTTTATTTTGATTCATTGAGCTGCTTGGATCTAAGGGATTGTAGCAATCCAGAGAGCATTTATTAAAAACAAAGATTCAAAAATGGTTGATGTTTGATAAGAACAGAGAGCACTGTTATGTGTAAATGTTGCCTATCCTAAGTTTTCCCTCCTACATCTTCATAGTAGCCTTGGAAATCAGTAGCCCATAAATCACATGAGAACTTTCAGGCTTGGAGCTACTGGAAAGGGCAGAATGGGATGGGAGATCCTTCACATGCTCATTCCTAAGGACTTTGTTATTTGACCTGTCTGTTTTCTTGGAAGGCTCCTTTGCAGGGATGTCTTTATTTGATCTGATTCAGATGTCACATAATATAAATAGCCTTTTCTTTAGAAATGTTTGTCAAAAGCAATGGGAAGAAAAATTTGAAATTTCTGCTGTCTGAAGCAGTGAATAATAGTTGTGGTAAATAATGGGGTAACCAAAAGGCTTAAATTGAAAATCTGAGGAATGATATATCAATGGAGGCACTAATATATTCCAGTAAATCTAAAAAAATTATATACATTTGTAAAGTTGTGTGCATACTAAACTCATATACTCAGGAAAGGCCTCAAAGCTCTCACCTCTGGCTCTAAGCTCTTCTGACTACTCATGAGGCTTTGTAACAATCAGGAAGTGAGGGCCAAGACAGAGCTGTAAACAGCATGGATTGAGTATTGAAATTATGCCCAGACATGCACATAGAATTCATCAGCAAAAACTGGAAAACTGATAGGTTTAAGGAAATCTGTTTTATCTGTTGATCTCTAATCTAGGTGAGCAGAGATTTCCATGGCCATTCATGATTTTAAAAAATGGACTTCATAGAATTAGTTTTAAAAAGTCACTAGATGACCACTACCGACACCACCAAACTTCAACAACCACAAATGATAAGAAAGGGGAAAAACTTTGGTTTCAGAGTTTCCTCATTATATTAGTTAAAATATCCAGTTTTCAAGAGAAAATTACAACACACACACAAAGAGAAGAATTTGTCTTATATAGGAAAAAGGAATAGTCAGTAGATGCTATATATTAGGAAGCCCTGATTTTGTATTTTTTAGAAAGACTTTGAATTAGTCTTGGGGAGCTAAAGGAACACATGAAGACAATGTCTCACCAAGAAGACTATATCAAAGAAGATGTAAATTATTAAAAAAAACTAAATAAAAATTTATTCCTATCAGTAAATAGTATTTTAAGGAATTTATTTTTATTAAGACTATTTTAAGAAATTAACATTGAAAAGTATGAAATGAAAAATTCACTAGAGGACTCAGAGAAAATTTGAGTAAACAGAAAGCAGGATGGCCGAACTTGAAAACTGAGATCTTCCAAAAAAAAGAAATGATGAAAACTGAACAGATTCAGAGACTTGTGTAACGCCATCACAATTACTAACATATAAATAATAAAAGTCTTAGAAATTCAGGATAGAGCAGGGAATAATATTTTAAGGGATAATGGCCAAAAACTTAAGGATAAATACTGATTTATATAGATCCAAAAGCTTGATGAGCTTGAAGTAGAATAATTGCCTTAAAAAGAGGCAATTAGGTAATAATGATTCTTAGATTATTATCATGCTATTAGAAATTCAAAGAGAAAGAGAATCTGGAAAGCAGCAAGAGAGAAGTAACTACTGCTTTCAAGAAAATTTTCAGTAAGATTAATAGGTGATTGGTTTCTCATTAGAAATCGTGAATCCTAGAAAGGATGACAGGCTTACCAAGCTGAAAGGAAAACCTGTCAAACAAGAATTCTGTATCTAGAAAAACTATCTTTAATACTTGAAGTGAAATAAAGATGCTCCCAAATTTAAAAAAAAAAGGAAGAAAAAGAGAAAGAAAGAAAATGTGAAAGAATATGTTGCTAGTGGACGTTCTTTTAAAAAAATACTACAGGAAATTCTTCAGGCTTAGATTGATATAATAAGTGATACCTTGGTAGTCAAATGGCTGCAAGCTTGAACTTTCCACTAGTCAAACAGCAAAGTCTAAAAAAAATCTGCCCCATGTTTGGTGTTTCTTACTTTGAAAAAACAGTAAGAGCCGAGAGTAAGTCATGCCTTACATCTGCCATGAAGACAAAGAGGCGCTGCTTGAGTCTAAGTGCTGCCCTCACCCAGACAACATATAGTACTTGTGTTAGCGCATTAAAATAGTTTTCATTGTGCTTTTTTGTGCTTTATTTACCTAAAATATCATAACCATGGTTCCAAAGAAAGAGATACCCGCAATAAAACTAAGGAAAGCTGTGAGAACTACAATAGTGTTAAAGAAAGAAATTATTGTGAAATTTGTTTAAGTTCTTTAACAATTAATTTAAAAGTGCAATTTTGGGGACTCCGAACTGATTATATGGTTTTCCACTACTTCTTATGGGAAAAATATGTTCAGTTCTTGAACTTTTTGGTGTTCAAACATGAATTTTGGATGAATTGTGTTTGATAGTCAAGGTATCGTTGGACTAGGAAGTAACACAGATTTATATGCAGAAATAAAGAGCATTGGTGAAGGCAACAATATAGGTACATATAATATAGTTTATATTCTTTTTTCCTTTAGATTTAAAAGATAACTGCATAAGTACTAGAAATATAGTTGTGTTTATTGTTGAAAATGTATAAAGTTGTACAGTGGTAGCTCAGTTCGTGAACATAATTTGTTTTATGACATTGGAAGAGATGGCCATGTTTGTGTTTGTGTGGGAAAGATGGCCGCAGTCATGCTTGTCACGCATGCAGGGTTTGCAAATTAAAACAAATTTTTTTTTTTGCAAACAGAATCATTTGTAAACCAAGGTACCAGCACTATACATTGTAGATAGGACAAATAAAATTATAAATAGAACATTTTCATATATTATTGAAATTAAAATGATATCAATCTGAAATATATTTGTCTTAGTTACATTGCTCATTGCTGAGACAAAATATTTGACACCCAGAGTTGAAGAAAAAAAGGTTTATTTCAGCTCACAGTTTGTAGAAGACTCAGTCCATTGTCAGCTGGTTCCAAAGCAGGGGACGATATGATAGAAGGACATCACAGAGGAAAAACAGTCCATAATATGGCAAGCAGAAGGCAGTGTGCCGCAAGCAGCTAACATTTTTTTGTGTTTTATCCCATAAAGGGTATATGCCTTTTAGGTGTTTCACCCACATCCAGGGTGGGGCTTTCATTACCCACACACAAGGTGGGACTGCCATTGTCTATTCCCAGGTCTGTGCTAGACCAATTTAGTTATCACATGCCCTTAATTGTAGCATCCCACACCCTAATCTAGGGTCACACATTCATGATCCAGTTACCTCCTAAAAGTGCCATCTATGAGTGCAAGAGGCTTTGGGGGAACATCTAGATACAACCCATAACAATAGTATTATTAATTAAGGTATTGTTATAGTCAAGGGTTGTAAGGAGAACAATTAGAATCAGGACACGAAATTTATAATTTTATTTTGTGATGGTCACCCAGAGTTAACACAAGAAACTGCAGGAAATCTATCCATAACACCAAAAACATAGAATATTCAACCAAGAGCCTGAATCCCAGAGCAATGTCCCACATGAGTTCAGATGAAGACCCAGAGCTTATGACAATGCCTCCCACAAGTCCAACTGGAGGTCTACAGCCCACAAGAAGGACTCATGCCAGTCTCTTTTATAGATCTTTGCTGGGAAGGCCCAAAGGTCTGAGGTGGAAGCTAGAAAGTCTTTGTCAGTGGGGTGAAGGAGCTGTGCTGGTAAGTTGAGGGTTCTATGCTGGAGCTGAGAAGTCACACTTAAAACAAAGACCAGAGCTGTCCTGAAAAGCACCACAGCCATCCTCAGCGACACAGAGGCCCTGAGCTTCTCTGATGATAAACACAGTCGGGTACATGCCAGGAAGCCAGAGTGAAGAGTTCCTCCTGGAGATTAAATGACACATGTGTTCCCCTCTGGAGTCAGGAAACAATGCTCCATGTAAGGACCAGAGAGCTTCTCCAAGAGAACCAACAACTCAAACAGCAGCATGTAGGAGAACCCACAATGCCACAATGCCTTAACATCTCAACACCTCTTTTCTCCTTCTCCACATCTCTATTTATGCTGGTGGCTTTCCTCAGGTGGAAAATCTATGCTCAACATCATGGTGATTTAATTTTGCTGTTAAGTTGACCACCAGTTTCCAATCCATAACAGGTATTAATTTTAATCTTCAGGACACCCACTGGAAAAATAACTTGAAATAAAATAAACAGCATACTATACTAAAAAAAAAGGTAAAAAAGCCACGGATTTATCTCAGTGACATAACCACTTGTTGGGTAAACATAAGATCATGAGTTTGATTGTCGGACCCCCACCCAATATTAAAATACTATACTAGAAAGCATCTATTTATCTAAAAAGAGAACAGAAATAAAGTAACAGAGTAATAAAAAAGTACCTTAGTTTATGAACATTATTCTTTCCTCAGGAAAAAGCAGGGGTAACGATTCTACTTACAGACAATGTGAATTTCAAACCTAAAATGATTAAAGAGACAAAGAAGGTCACTACATACTCATAAATGGAAAAATTCAAGACAAAGAACTAACAATTATAAATATATATGCACCAAACACAGGAGCACCCAACTATATAAGACAGATACTAAAGGACATGAAAAACCAAATACACAAAACCACAGTTATTACAGGGGACCTTAACAGCCCAATGTCACAAAGAGATAGATCAACTAGACAAAAAATCAGCAAAGAAATAGTATAACTGAATCATACCTGTGAGCAATTGGACTTAGTAGATGTTTACAGAGTGTTCCACCCAACCACGTCAGAATACACATTCTTCTCAGCTGCCCATGGGACATTCTCCAAAATAGATCACATATTATCCTATAAAACATTCTTAAGTAAATGCAAAGGTATTGAAATTATCCCATGCATAATATCTGACCATAGTGCACTGAAACTGGAAATCAATGGCAAAATAAATTGCAAAACCGGCATAAATACATGGAAATTAAATAACAAGCTTTTGAACAGCCAGTGGGCTACAGAGGAAATTAAAGAAGAAATAAAGCAATACCTACAATTCAATGAAAATGCAGACACAACATACTGTAATCTGTGGGATGCAATGAAAGTGGTCTTAAGAGGGAAACATATAGCAATAAATTGTCATATCAAGAAAAC
The DNA here is from genome assembly GCA_004027295.1 of Dolichotis patagonum. Lineage (NCBI taxonomy): Eukaryota > Metazoa > Chordata > Mammalia > Rodentia > Caviidae > Dolichotis > Dolichotis patagonum. The sequence goes on from PVJX010021296.1 coordinate 23,989, forward strand.
AGCAAGCACAGATAAACAATCTAATCCTTCATCTGAAGCTTCTAGAAAAAGAAGAGCAAGTTAAATCTAAAACTCATAGAACAGGAGGAAATTGTGAAGATTAGAGCAGAAATCAGTGCAATTTAAACTAAAAAAATACAAAAAATTAATGAATCAAAAAGCTGGTTTTTTGAGAGAATAAACAAAATGGACAAACCTCTAGCTAACCTTATAAAGAAAAAAAAAAGAAAAAACCCAAATTCATGCAATAAGGACCGAAAAAGGGGAAATTACCACAGATCCCATGGAAATTCAAAAGATCATGAATACCTGCTTTGAAAATCTCTACTCACATAGAGAGGAAAACACAGAGGAAATGGACAGGTTTCTAGCAACATATGAACTACCAAAGCTCAAGCAAGAAGATATAGCAATTTTGAATAACCCAATATCAGCTATTGAAATTGAAAATGTAATAAAAAACTTACCAACAAAGAAAAGCCCAGGTCCTGATGGATTCACTCCTGAATTCTACAAGAAATTTAGAGAAGACTTGATGCTAATACTCCTTAAACTCTTCAATGAAATTGAAAAGAAAGAAATCCTCCCTAAATCATTCCTGGAGGCAAGTATTACTCTGATACCAAAACCAGAGAGAGACCCAACCAAAAAGAACTATAGGCCAATCTCACTAATGAACATAGATGCAAAGATTCTCAATAAAATACTGGCAAATAGAATGCAGCAGATCATCAAGAAGATTATACATCATGACCAAGTGGGGTTCACTCCAGGAATGCAGGGATGGTTTAACATAGGCAAATCAATAAATGAAATACACCACATCAGCAGAGCCAAAACCAAAAACCACATGGTCATCTCAATAGATGCAGAAAAAGCTCTCGATAAGGTCCAACACATGTTCATGCTAAAAACCCTTCAGACACTCGGAATACATGGTGTCTACCTCAGCCTTATAAAGGACATTTATGACAAACCAACCGCCAATATTATATTAACTGGACAAAAACTGAAAGCTTTCACTTTAAAATCAGGAACAAGACAAGGATGTCCACTATCACCACTCCTTTTCAATATAGTTCTGGAAACACTAGCCAGGGCAATCAGACAAGAGAAAGAAATAAAAGGAATAAAGACAGGAAAAGAAGAAGTTGAATTATCGCTATTTGCAGATGACATGATACTCTATATAGAAGACCCAAAAAACTCCATTAAAAGACTACTAGAGGTAATAAACAAATTTAGCCGTGTAGCTGGCTACAAAGTCAACACTCAAAAATCAATAGCATTCCTGTACACAAACAAGAAATTCACCAAAAGAGGAATTATGGAAATATCACCCTTCACAATTACATCTAAAAAAATGAAATACTTAGGATTCAACCTAACTAAAAATGCAAAAGACCTGAAAATTATACTATGATACTGAAAATTATACTGTGTTTAAAAAGGAGATTGAAGAGGATATCAGAAAATAGAACGATGTTCCATGCTCTAGGCTAGGAAGAACCAACATCGTGAAAATGGCCATACTCCCCAAACTGTTATACAGATTTAACGCAATCCCAATCAAAATACCATTGACATACCTCACAGATCTAGAGAAAACACTCCTAAAATTCATTTGGAACCAGAAGAAACCTAGAATAGCAAAGGCAATTCTGGGCAATAAAGGCAAGGCAGGAGGCATCTCAATTCCTCACTTGAAACTGTACTACAAAGCCACGGTGATAAAATTAGCATGGTACTGGCAAAGAAATAGACCTGAGGATCAATGGAACAGATTAGAAGATGCAAGTATAGGTACAAAGACACTCAGCCACCTGATATTAGACAAAGGGGCTAAACAGGTTCACTGGAGGAAGGATAGCCTCTTTAATAAATGGTGTTGGAAATATTGGCTTTCCACATGCAGAAGACTGAAACTAGATCCATGCCTATCACCATGCACAAAACTAAAGTCTAAGTGGATCAAAGATGTAAACATTAAAACAGAAACACTAAATCTACTGGAAGATGAAGTAGGTAGAAATCTTGGAGACACAGGCAGAGATTTCATGAACAAAATGCAAACTGCACAGGAAACACTTCAGAGAATCAACAGCTGGTATCTCATATTATTGAAAAATTTCTGCACTTCAAAAGAAATCACCATCAGAGTGAAAAGAAAACCCACAGAATGGGAAAATATTTTAACCAGCAACCCCTCAGACAAAGGACTTATATCAAGAACATATAAAGAATTGAAAAACATCAACCCCCCTCAAATTCAAAGACCCTCTCCAAAAATGGGCAGCTAAGATGAACACACAGTTCTCTGATGAAGAGATACAAATGGCAAATAAATACATGAAGAAATGTTCACCATCACTGGTCATTCGAGAAATGCAAATTAAAACAACATTGAGATATCATCTCACACTGGAAAGAATAGCTGCCATCAAGAAATCAACTGATAACAAATGTTGGTGAGGCTGAGGGGGAAAAAGGAACACTGCTTCATTGTTGGTGGGAATGTAGACTGGTACAACCACTATGGAAATCAATATGGAGAATTCTCAGAAGACTAGGAGAGAAAGCTCCACTTAACCCAGCTATTCCCCTCCTGGGTATTTTCCCAGAAGAACTGAAAAGTTCATATCACAGTGATATATGTGCACCTATGTTTACAGCAGCCCAATTTGTGATAGCTAAATCTTGGAAACAACCAAGATGCCCATCAACTGAAGAATGGATGAAAAAGATGTGGTATTTTTACACAATGGAATACTACTCAGCTATAAAAAAGATGATCTTGAGGCCTTCATAGGGAAATGGAGTCAACTTGAAACTATCCTCATTAGTGAAATAAATAAGAATCATATTTATAAATATCACATTGTTTCTCTAGTGTAAAAAGTATTAAGAAATGTAGGAGTAATAAAACCCTAAATGTGTAATTGCTGTTGTAAAAAAGAGAGGAAAAGAAAGTGCTCTAAAGGATATAATTGCCTGTATGTTTAATTGTGTAAGATAGATGACCATACTACTGTTTTGTTAGATAGCTGAGCAGAACTGTTAATAGTGTCATTGTTTGAATGTCTACTTTGTATGCTTTAATTTTTTAACTTGAACATCTATTTCCAATGATGAGAGTATGTAATGTATCAAGTCGTGATTTCTTAGTTTTTTTGTTTTTTGTTTTGTTATTGTTGTTGTTTTGGGGTTTTTTCGTGTCTGTTTGTCTGTTTGTTCCTGGCTCTTTTATTTTTTCTGTATTGTTGCTACCATTTTTCTGTTTTGTCTGGTTGTTTTTTTTCTCTTTAAATAAAATTTAAAAAAAGAAATGTAGGAGTAATAAAACCCAAACTGTGTAATTGCTACTGTAAAAAAGAGAGGAAAAGAAAGTGCTCTAAATGATATAACTGCATTTATGTTTTTAGTGTGTAAGATGTATGGCCATATTACTGTTTTTGTTAGATCATGGAGCAGAACTCTTAACAGTCTCACTGTTTGAATGTGTACTTTGTATGTTTTAATTTTGTAACTTGAACAACTATTTCAAAGATGACAGAATGTAATTTATCAAGTAGTGATTTCTTAGTGTTTTTTGTTATTTCTTTTTTTCCTTGAATTCTGTATTGTTGCTACCCTTTTTTCTGTTTTTTCTTTTTTTTCTCTTCAAATAAAATTTAAAAAAATTAAAAGAAACAGGTTGACAGAATGGATCAAGAAACAACATCCAACCACATGCTGTATACAAGAAACCCATCTAAGCCAAAAGGAAATTCATAGACTAAAAGTTAAAGGATGGAAAACAATACTCCGTGCAACAGGATCCCCCCCAAAAGCAGTAGTAGCTATTCTATTTGCAGACAATGTGAACTTCAAACAAGAACAATCCAAATAGATAAAAAAGGCCACTACATACTAGTCAGGGGAAAACTTCAAGAGGAAGAGATAACAATCTTAAATATCTATGCATGAAATTTGGAAGCAACCAACTATGCCAAACAAATATTAATAGAAATGAAAAATTAAATAAGCAATAATACAATTATAACAGGAGACCTTAACACTCCATTGACACAAAAGGACAGATCAACTAGACAGAAAATCAGCAAAGAAATAACAGAACTGAATCACACGTGTGAACGAATGGACCTAGTAGATGTATACATAGTGTTCCACCCAACAACATCAGAATATAGATTCTTCTCAGCAGCACATGGAAAATTCTCTAAAATAGACCATATAATAGCCCACAGAACATGCTTAAGTAAATGAAAAAGAATTGAAATTATCCCATGCATGTTATGGGATCAGAGTGCCATGAAAGTAGAAATTAATGACAAAAGAAACTGTAAAAGCCCCACAAACACATAGAAATTGAATAATACACTCCTGAGCAATCAATGGGTCACAGAGGAAATTAAATAAGAAATGAAACAATATCTACAAGCAAATGAAAATAGAAAAGCATCTTACTGGAAACTGTGGGATGCAATGAAAGCAGTCCTCAAAGGAAAATTTATTGCGGTGAATTTCCACATCAGGAAAACAGAACAAACACAAATAAACAACCCGATGCTACACCGCAAACATCTAGAAAAAGAAGAGCAAGTCAATCCTGAAGCCAAAAGAAGAGAGGAAATTATAAAGATCAGAGCTGAAATCAATGCAATAGAGAATAAGTAAACAATACAAAGAATCAATGAATCAAAGAGTTGGTTCTTTGAAAGAGTAAATAAAATTGATAAGCCCCTAGCCAACTACATTTTAAAAAGGAAAGAAAAAATTCAAAGTCATGCAGTAAGGAATGAAAAGGGTGAAATCACTATAGTCGCTGTGGAAATACAGCAGATCATTAATACCTATTTTGAAAACCTCTACTCTCATAGGCTTGATAACACAGAAGAAATGGACAGATTCCTAGAAACATGAATTACTAAAACTAGGCCAGGAAAATGTAACACTGCTGAATAACCCAATTTCAATTAATGAAATTGAAGATGTAATTAAATCCTTACCAAAAAAGAAAAGCCCAGGTCCAGACAGATTCACTGCAAAATTCTACAAGAAATTCAAAGAAGATTTAATGCCGACACTCGTCAAACTCTTCAATGAAATTGAAAGGGAAGCAATTCTCTCTAACTCATTCCTGGAAGCAAATATTACTTTAATACCAAAACCTGAGAAAGGTTCAACTAAAAAATGGCCATTCTCCCCAAGTTGTTATACAGATTTAATGCAATTCCAATCAAAATACCACTAGCATACCTCACAGATCTAGGGAAATCACTCCTAAAATTCATCTGGAACCAGAAGAGACCTAGAATAGCAAATTCAATTCTGAGCAACAAAGGCAAGGCAGGAGGCATCACAATGCCTGACTTGAAGTTCTACTGCAAAACTACTATAATAAAATCAGCATGGTACGGGAATAAAAACAGACCTGACGATTAATGGAATAGATTAGAAGATACAACTACAGCTACAAACACACTCAGCCACCTTATCTTTGATAAAGGGGAATAACACATTCACTGGAAGAAAGATAGTCTCTTCAATAAATGTGCTGGAAAAATTGGCTATCCATATGCCAAAAACTAAAACTACACCCCATGCCTATCACCATGTAGTAAACTAACATCTAAATGGATCAAAGATCTAAATATTAAAACAGAAACAATAAATCTGTTGGAAGACAAAGTAGGAAGAAATCTTGAAGACACAAGGGTAGGTACAGAATTCATAAGTAAGAATCAAACCACACGGGAAATACTGGGATCACATCCCGTTAAAAAGTTTTTGCATGTTGAAAGAAATCTCCATCATAGTAAAAAGAAAAACCACAAATTGAGAAAAAAAATCTTAATGAACTGTCCCTCAGACAAAGGATTTCTGTCTAGAACATTTAAAGAATTAAAAAAAATCTGATCCCCAAAATTTTAAGACCCAATCCAAAAATGGGCATCTGAGATGAATACACAGTTCTCAGATGAAGAAATACAAATGGCAAATAAATACATGAAGAAATGTTCATCATCATTGGTCATTACAGGAATGCAAATTAAAACCACACTGAGATTCCATCTCACTCCAGAAAAAATGGCCAGCATAAAGAAAACTACCAACAACAAATGCTGGAGAGACTGCCGGGAAAAAGGAACTCTTGGGCACTATTGCTGGGAGTGCAGACTGGTCCAACTGCTGGGGAAGTGTCTGGAGGTTCCTCAAAAAGCTAGATTGGAAGTCCCATTTGACCCAGCTATTCTACTTTTGGGCGTATTTCCAGAAGAACTGAAAACATACACCACAGTGATATATATGCACTCATGTTTATAGCAGCACAATTTGTAATAGCCAGATCTTGGAAACAACCTAAAAACTCATCAACTGAGGAATGGATATAAAAAGATGTGGTATTTTTATACAATGGAGTACTACTCAGCTATAAAGAAAGATCATATTGAGATATTTATAAGTAAATAGATGCAACTTGAGACCATACTCATAAGTGAAATAAACCAAACTCACATGTGTAGATACTGTATAGTCTCCCTAGTGTAAGAAATGGTAAGAGTACATAAGATACAAAATAATAAATACAGTGAAAGGATAAGAATTTGCTTAAAGGGGAAAAATAATATCTCAGGGAAAAGGAGGAAAAAGAAAAAGGAAGGGGAAAGAAAAAATATCTAAAATTATATAAACACAGGATAGCTAAGATGATTGTGCTACAAATTCTATAAGTTCTTGGAACAAAAAGTTAACATTAATAGGATTGACACAATTGTGCATATTATTGTATGGTGATCTGAGGAACTCTTGAAGATCATTATGTAAAATAACAACCCTAGTTATGCTCCTACCATCTTGTTTTGAAGGCCTATATTGTCAGTGTTTTGGGCTTTTTGCTATTTATTTGTCTTTTTTTGTTTTGTGTTTTTCTAGGAATTTGTTTTATTTTGTTCTGTTTTGTTTTTCCCTCTAATACAGAAAGAATAGGTATACATGTAGAGAGTCACACATGTGTAAAACTTCTCCCAAACAGTTTATGAGAATCAATTATATAATGCAGGATGAAATTAATAGCTACTTTGAAGAAAAAGAGACATTATGGTATCCAGTGCTGATTCCTATAGTGTCATGCTGTGAAATCCAGCAATGCTATCATTCTTTGGTCAAAATGATTTTAATCTGTTTCATATTGTTTAATTTCAACACACATGAAGGTATGGACAAGAGAACAAGAGACATTATGGCAGCCATTGTTGATTTCCCTATTGTCTGGTTTTGAAGACCTATAATGCCTTCATTATTCTGTTTTGATAAATTTAATATTATTTTGTTTTGTATGAATTCATTGTGTGTGAAGATATGGACAACTATTTAGAAGAAAACAAGAGACAATATGATAAGCCAGTGATGATCTCCTGTTTTCTTGCTTTGAAATCTGTGTCACTTACATTGTTTTCTTCTGATCTGCTTTGTTCTGTTTCATTAAGTTTAAAACATGTTAAAATAAAATTTAAAAAAGAAATACAAGCATTCAGTATATATATAAAAAACCAAAAAAAAAAAAAAAAACCTATAGGTAATGTACCTAACAGTGAAAAATTGAAAGCTTTCCTCCTAAGATCAGGAATAAGGCAAAATTGAAATTCTACTTTTACTGTTTCTTTTAAAGTGGCCTAGCCAGAAATTCTAATAAGAGTATGTAAGCAAGGAAAAAAAAAACCAAAAACCAAAAAAAACCAACTCTGGCATCCAGATTGGAAGGAAACTTAAAAAAGATATCTTTTTATAGATGATATGATCTTGCATGTAGCATCCTAGGGAATCTGAAAAATATTATCAGAATTAATAAAGCAGTTTATAGGACATAGAGATCAATTATATCACTGCACACTAGAAATTATTTTAGATCATTTCTTAGAGTAATTTTAATTTGATCTTTTAAGATCAAAATCAATAAAATATTTAAGAATAAGTTTTACAAAGGAAGTGAAAGACTTGTGCCTTTAAAACAAAAATATACTGTTGTAATAAATTATGGAAAGCATAAATAATTGGCTAGATATCCCAGGGTTTCTGATTGGAGGATTTATTATTTTTAAGATGTCTATTATCTGCAACA
>PVJX010021297.1:0-32149 GCA_004027295.1 Dolichotis patagonum
TAGGGCAGCACAGGTGGTCCATATAGTTCAGGCCCATAGGGGAGACCCTGGTAGGGTGGGCCTATGTCTGGGCCATACTCATAGGGGAGTCCAAAGCCACCTGGCCTTGCAGGGCCATATGCAGGGGGGCGCAGCACATTGCACAGAGCTTCAAAGTCATCTGTGAACAAGAGCCAAGTTACACAATCAGTCATTGGGTGACTGTGCACCCACCTCTCACCTGACCCCAAAAGGACAAGCCCAGAGCACAGGATCTTAGGGGCCTAGACTAAGGTCTGGGTTTGAGGGGCTTGAAAAGAGGGGCTAGATTGGAGGGGCAGGATCAGAGTCCTGGAGCCAGGATTGAGAGTTTGGGCACTGAGGTATTGGGATCACGGGTACTGAAGACTACAGCTAAGGATCAGACTCCTAAGTGCTGGAACTGGGGACCCATGAGAGCTAGGAGACGGACCTGAAGAAAAGAGCCCTGGGTGTTTTAAGGACCAGGACTGGGTAACTGATACTAATGGAGGCCGAGGGGCCAGGATGCATGAACAGGGGCTAGCCACTGGGACCCAGAGATCTGAGGAACTGGGACTCAGGTCTTTGAGACTGAGTTCCCACAGGGGAGGGTTAGGAGACTCGGAGATCTCTGGGGCTGTGTCTTGGGATCTTGGGCATCTGGACGTGGATAGGTGTCCAAGGCCATGGGATCTGGAGGTCTGCAGGGTAATGGACAGGCAGTCTGTTGACCTGGGCAGTGGGGTCCAGGCAACTGGTATTTGAGATGTAAGGTTCTGCAATTTAGGAGAGGGCCTCTCATGGGCTGCATCTTGGGGTTTTAGAGACCAGGAGTGGAGTATAAATCTCAGGAGTTCATGGGACCGAAATGTGGTAGATGCTGAGCCAGGGCTTAGAATTTCTGTCACCCAGACTTGAAAGTCTTTGAAATGTGACACAGGAATCAAGATTTTGGGACAACCTGTGACACAGGGTGTTAAAATGCCAAATTTGCAGGGATTTGGAGCCTGTGGGGTAGGGCTCCTGGGTACAACCCAGGTCGGTGGTGGTACCTGAGTCCTGTGCAGGGCACAGGGCACAGTCCATGCCCCAGGCTTCACCATAGAGACAGCAGCACTCTGTGTAGGTCGCCTGCCGGTCCAGCCGAGGGCGACTGCAAACAAGGTCAGGCCCCACTTCCTGCCAGCACACTCCCAGGTTGTCATCTACAGGGGTGACAGTATGCATCAGGGTCTGCTGGCACTCGTGTCCTCCCAAAGCCTGGGTCCCTGTCCCCTGCTAGAGCCCCACCACCTGCCTATTAAAAGGCCTACAGAGGGAAGAAGTCTGCGGGAGACAAAAAGGGAGAAAGTAGCCAAAGAAACAGAAGCAAAACATCCAAAGAGGTAACAACTTCAAGAAAACAAGCCTCACACCTGTAATCCCAGCACTTGGGAGGCTGAGGCAGGAGGACCACCATGAGTCTGAGGTCAGCCTGGGCTACATAAGTTCAAGGCTGGCCTGCACTACACAGAGAGACCTTGTCTCAAAACAAAACAAAACAGGAAAACAAAGATGCAGAGAGAGATGAAGAGAAACAGAAATCTGGAATCAAAAATAGACACAGTGGCTGTCACAGATTCACATAAAGACCAAAGGACAGAGAAGTACAGAGATTCCACAGAGAAACACAACATGTAGCAACCATTTAGCAGTTAGGCAGGCAAGGCTCTCTTCTATCCTTAAACATAAAATTCCACACTGTAAAGGGTAGGGTTTCTAAACTCGATGTACAAAAGGGAAGCCGAGATCTAAGAGGCGATATGCAACATACATGTGCACACATTTGCCAGAAAGTTGGCAAACTGCCCCTGAAGCCTTCGCCCTTACTAAAGCTTCGCTTTTAACCACAGTAGGCCAGCTGGTCTCTCAAAGACGCGGACTCCAGACAGCCCCTGGTGTGGGGCCTTAGAGGGCGAGACCCAGCCAAGCGCCCGAGGGGCGTGGCCTTTAGCGAAGGCGCGGCCCGAGGGCGGGACGTGCGATTAAGCCAATGGGATAAGGGCTTGGGCGGTAGGGGCGGGGTTACCGAGGCTCTGGCTCTCGTTGGAGACGCAGCGGCGCCGCGAGCCGTCCAGCACGAGTGGGGGCTCGCATGTGCAGTGATAGGAGCCCACCGTGTTGACGCAGCTGCCGCCCTCACAAGCTGGCTCCTCGTCAGCGCATTCGTCGTTATCTAAGAGAAGCGCGGAGAAGGTGGTTTCGAGGCAGCAGCCCTCTCCACCCTCCCCACCCTTTGCAAAGTTTCTCCCCAGCCCATCGACAGTGTGATAGATAGATGGAGTCTAGACGCCAGGAAGGACTTCCTGCGGCGATGGGCACATTCCAGCGTGGGGCTGGCACGGCCGGGGTTGCGAGGGTGGGGGAGGTGGGGCTCATACCAACGCACTCCAGCCGCTGGGCGTAGTAGTAGTAGCCGTTGCTGCAGTAACACGAGTAGCCTGGGGCCGTATTCACACACACGCCACTCTTGCATACCTGGTCTCGGAAGAGCTGGCATTCGTCCACGTCTGCGGGAAGAGTGGAGAGAGATGGGGGCTGGCGTGTGTGGCAGGCCCTGGGGGAGTTTGTCACAGAGGAGCAAGACCAGGCAAGACGTGCTGAGGCAGAGATGGCAATAGAGACCCAGAAATAGAGACTGAGGACAAAGGTAGAGACCCACACAGGGAAATGGTGTGTGACAGGGGTAAAGAAAATAAGAAGTTGGCACTTCCACCAGTAATCGAAGCACCCTGGGAGGCTGAGTCAGGAGGATCGAAATTTCCAGCCTGGCCTGGGCAATTTATGGACTTAAAAGAGAGACCTTGTCTCAAAATAAAACAAATAAATAAAAAGGAATGGGAGTACAACTCAGTACAAAGGCCCTGGCTTCAATCCCCAGTACTGGAAAAGAAAGGGAAGGAGGGAGGGAAAGAGGGGGGAGAGAAAAGGAAAACAGGAAGAAATAGACATAACTGGGCCTGGGGCTGAGGACGGATAAGGGCTGAAGTCTGGCCTCACCTCTCCGGAGACTTGGGTCTCCACTGGGTGCCAGGTAGCCTCGACCGTGGGGGCACAGTGACTGGTACTCAGCTGCACAGAGACAAGGCTGAGCTCAGCCACCTGAGTCCCAGCTCCTGCTGTGCCTATTCTTGCCCCCATCCAAGTCCTCAGAGCCCTGCCTGTTAGTACCCACCTCTCAGTGCCAGATCCACCCATGCCCACCTGGGCTGGTAGCCCACTTTTGCTCTGGCAATGCCAGAATCTCAGCCCCATGGCCAAGTATGTCCTTTTCCCAGCTTCATACCCCTCAGGTTCTACCCAAACCCTTTTAGCCCTGTGTCTACCAATTAGTCCATGCCCACCTGTCTCGGTGCTTGGGCACTGCTGGATACGGCAACCGCTGCCCCAGCCCTCACCCACAGTACAGCAGCATTCTTGCCATGTCACGTTCCTTGCCAGGATGTTGTCACATGCATCGGGGGCCGCTGTGTCAAAGTAGCACTCCCGGCGCCCACTGCCCACAGGGCCCTGCCTGGGTGTGCTGGGCCTGCGAGGCGGAGGTGGCGGGGGTGGCCTGGCTGGCAGGCCAGAGCTGGCAGGTACCTGGGGCTGCGAGGCTGAGAAAGTGCCTAGGGAAACATAGAGCTTTAGCCTCCTGTGGGTTGAACCCCCCCTCAATGCCATAGGTGGGAAAACAGGCTGGGAACCATCAGTGGCAGAACCAGAATTTACACCTGTCACCCCTCTGTCATTATCTTTCAGTCACTTTCACCTCCAGTGTTTCTGCAGCTTTTGCTTCCCCATCTCACACTTCTGGGGTGTCTCACCCAGCATGGCAGCTATGGGGGCATGGGGAATTTTCCTGGCCTCCTGCACTCATCTACGGGTCTTCACATTCACACATTCTTCACTGGCTCAGGCCTTGTCCTGCACCCTACAGTCCTACAGTATGTCCACCTCTGAGATGCTTCTCCCATCCACTCTCCCCTCCTCTGTGGCCCCTACCCTGGAGGCCTGTCTTCACCTGCTAGGGTTCCAGCCTCCAGGATCACCCTTCTTCAAGCACTGTCACATGGCAGCCAGAGGGCAGTTTCAAAATCTGATTAGACACCTTTCCTGCTGAAAACTCTTTGACTGATAGTGGGCAAAGCCCAGCCTCCCCACCCTGGTAAGGCAGGATGTTCCGGCACCTGTCTCCTCTGGCCTCATCTCCCGACACCCTTTCCTTTGTTCCTTTGACTCATGAACCTCGAGCTCCTCAGCAGGCCAGAACACACTAGATGCTCTGTGAACATGTGTTGAATAAAAAGAATCTGATAGAAAGCCAGGGTCAGGATCTAGTTCTCCTGAAAGCATCCTAGTACCCACGTAAACTCCATGTGTTCTAAAATTTTTGTTGCTGTTTAAAACAGTAGTATATAATTGGTGTCAGCTGTCCACAGGAAGAATGGTCAGGCCACATCATTTTCCTGCAGGACCAACAGCCATCAGTAAATAGACACATCAGTCTCACCGGCAGAAACCCGAGGAGGTACACAGCGCCCAGTCATGGGGTCAAATTCCTCAGGGCTTGTGGGGCAGACACACAGGAAGGAGCCTTCGACATTCTCACACAGGGCAGCTCCACACACACCCTGTAGTGTTTCACACTCATTCACATCTGTAGCAGGAGGTAAGAAGAAAGAGGGTCAGAGGTTATAAAGGTCTGTGATTCCGGAATCTGAGCTGTCAAACATATTGGGTATTTTAAATGGCCCAGGCCCCATTATCCACTTTTCTTTTGGTAATAAACCCTGATTTTCCCTTGAGAATCCTGTGTTCCTACAATGCAATTCTTTTTTTTTTTTCCTCTCTTGTGGTTTTGAGGATTGAATCCAGTGCCTGTGCATGAACTATATCCCTGGCCCTTTTTTTATTTGCCCAGACATGGCTTAAACTTGCCATCCTCCTGTCTCAGGCTCCTAGTGTGCTAAGATTACAGACGTATTGCAGCACACTCAACTAGCTCATTGTTGTTGTTGTTGTTGTTTGTTTGTTTGTTTTTTAAGGGTGAGGAGTTTGCTATGCAGTTCAGACTGTGCTTGAACTAGGTAGCCCAGACTGGTCTTAAACTCCTGCCTCAGCCTTCCAAGTGCTGGGATTACAGGTGTGCACTACTATACCCTGCAATAATAGAATCTACATCTTGGGTATAAAAAAAAAAAACATTCTAGAGCTTAGCTTTGAAAGGACAGGTGAACATCCATTGGGTGGGGTCGCTTTCCCTTCCCACTAGTCTCTGAGAATAGAATCTATTCATTCTATAGTTTTCTATAATTCTTTCAACTTGCTATGTTTAGAGTTTTTCCTCATAACATGTTGGGAAAAAATCTTAAGGTACACACAAAAATAAAATTTGAATGAGTACAGATTTTGCCCCTTCTCACTAGAACAGTTTTGACCTATATGGAGTTGATCATGTATTCCAAGATCTAAATTTTACAATCCTGATTTCTCCAGGTGGATGGAGACAACTGGGCCTGAACAGTCTCTCCTCCGCACTCCCATCCCGCCTCCTCCGTGGAGCCCCGTACCCACGCAGTGACGCCCATCCCGTGCCCCCTCGTAGCCCTGGTCACAGAGGCACTGGAAGGAGCCAGGCAGGTTCTGGCACACGGCGTGGGCACCGCAGAAGGACCGGTTCCGACACTCGTCCACATCTGCAACCAACAAAGAGTCCATTTGTCGATCTTCCACCTCCTCCACATTTCATCCACATCTTACCCAGTGCCCAACGGGCACTCACCCTGGCAACCGCCCCCTGGCGTGGGCTGATAGCCAGGATCGCAGGCTGGTGTGCAGCGGTAGGAGCCAGGGGTGTTCTCACAGCGCTGAGCTCCGCAGATTGCTGCACCGTACTCCTGGCACTCGTCCACATCTGCGAGAGGGGGGCAGGGCGCCAAAGGCTTGGAATAACATGTTCCCAGTGCCACTTCCAGCCCTTGAGACTGAGAAGCCTCCTCAAATTTGTTATCATAGGAGCCTGAATTTCTAAAGACCCACAAGTGCTGATAACTCAAGTATTTTTTCAGAGGAGGGGTACTGTGAGTTGTACCCAAAGCCTTTGCACTAAGCTACATTCCCCAGGCCTATTTTTTTGTGGGGAAGAGGGAGTACCAGGAATCAGACTCAGGACCTCACCATTGCCAGACAGGCACTGTGCCATTGAGCTAAATCTCTATCCCTCCCAGGCCATTTTTATAATTATTATTACATTTTATTTTGAGGCAGGGTCTTACTAAGTCATTAAATTGCCCAGACTGGGCTCAAATGTCTATCTTCCTGCCTCAGCCTCCCAAAGTACCAGGATGACAGCTCTGTGTCACCACACTCAGCTAACTCCTAAATCGTTATCACCACTTCTCAAATAGCTCAAACATGATCCAGCCTCAAGGCCTTTGTACTTGCTGTCTCTTTGCCAGAGACACTTTCTGCATGATTCCCTCCCTCATTTTACTCAACTGGTGGTTCATGCCTGTAATCCCAGCAGTCTAGGAGGCTGAAACAGGCAGATCACAAATCCAAACCCAATTTAGCACAACCTTATCTGAAAATAAAAAGGGCTAGAGATGTAGCTCAGGATAAAGAACCAGGTGTTCTGTTTTGCTTTGTTTTGTTTTTGTGGGTACTGGGAATCAAACTCAGGACTTTATGCTTGCCAGGCAGGCACTGAGCCATGGAGCTAAATCCCCAGCCCAAAACCCAGGTTTCAATCTCTACTACAAAAAAAAAAAAAGTGTCTGCGCTGAGGATTTAATTCAGTGGTGTAAGCACCTGCCTGGCAAGCGCAAGGTTGTGAGTTCGATCCCAGGTACCAAAAAAAAAAAAAAAAAAAGGTGTCTAGGTCAAGCTCTACTAGCCCCGCACTCAGGATGCTGATGCAGAAAGATCACTGTGAGTTCAAGGCCAGCCTGGACTACATAGCAAGACCCCGTTTCAAAAAAAAAAAAAAAAAACATTCTAGAGCTTAGCTTTGAAAGGACAGGTGAACATCCGTTGGGTGGGGTCGCTTTCCCTTCCCACTAGTCTCTGAGGCAGGATGGCCCTCCTCGAACCCCAAGGATCCAGCAAACCTTAGGAGGAATGCGAGGACTCTTCTCACCGTCACAAGTGCCCTCGGGACCCGCGTGGTAGCCAGGATCGCAGTCCCGGACACAGCGGTAAGAGCCTGGCGAGTTCTCACAGCGCTGGGACCCGCACAGGGCCGGGCCGCGCTCCCGACATTCGTCAATGTCTGAAGGGAGAGGCCGAGGAGGCAACGGGGGTCAAGAATGGAACAGCAGAGTGAGAAGGGCGCGCAGGGGAAGCAGAGGTGAGAGGAAGGGAGAAAGGAGGAGAAGACAGAAGGAGGCAGGGGGTGCAGGAAGGAAAGAAGCAGAGGTGGGAGGCTACAGAAGGGCGTGGGGTAGGGATCAGGGTCGGTTAGGGCCTCTCACCGAGGCAAGAGGCGAGGTCTGGGCCGGCGCGGTGTCCAGAAGGACAGACGCACTCGAAGGAGCCGTCCGTGTTGGTACAGATGCCACCCTGGCAAAGGTCCTCCTCGCTGCACTCGTCCACGTCTGTGGGACAGGGCATCTGAGAGACCCGGCTCACCTCCTCCTCGGCTTAACGTTCCAGGCCCCGCCCCCTACCCATCCACAGCCACGCCCCTCCGTGTCTCCACCCACCTGCTCCAGGAAGCCCCGCCCCCAGAATGCTTGGACACCACCACCACCACCAAATTCAGACTCCCTATTCCACCCTCGTCTCCCTGTCCCGCCTTTTCCTGCTATAAGCCCACCCTTTCCGCGTCCAGGCCCAGCTCGAGTACTGACCGAGACAAGATGATCCGCGGGGTCCAGGCCGGTAGCCGGGGGCACAGGTACAGACAAAGGAGCCATCGGTGTTGAGGCATTCGCCGTGGGGAAAGCAGAAGTCGCCCTCCAGACACTCGTTGATGTCTAGGGTATGCTTGAGATAGGGCTGGGCTGTGGGGCCACCTGGCCAGCCCCCCACTAAACCCCGCCCACAAAGCTGTAGCCCCGCCCCAAGCCGTAACCCAGGTAACCAATGCCTAAATTCTTCCCACAAGCCTTTCGTCCAGCTTCCACCTCCTCTAGCGCTTTGCCCTGGAACCTACTCCCAAGCTTTTCCGCGGGGGGTGGGTGGCCCGCCCCGCCCACCTGCACAGGGCCCGGGCCGACCCGCCGGTGCCCGGTATCCTGGCGCACAGCTGCAGCTGAAGGAGCCTTCGGTGTTAGTGCAGTGGCCGTGGAGACCGCAGGGGACGCCCGAACTGCATTCGTCCACATCTGGGGGGAGTTCAGAAGGGGTCCAGACTAGGGACACCCTGGACACATCCCCTTAGAGCAGAGGGGTCTGGGAGAGGTGATGGAAAGTGGCTTGAGTGAAAGACAGAGTGAGAATTCTGTGGCAGATACGGGTAGGGCAGAAGGAGGTTCTGTGCTCTTAGGACCCGGACTGGGATTCCCATAGGGCTGAGTGTCTGGGAATTCCCTATGCTAGGATCCTGGGGTGAGGGGAAGAGACTCTTTGGCACAGAAATTAACTAGCACAACGGGTCAAGTATTATAAACAAGGATCAGTGGATGGGAGTCTGCTCAATAATGAATCAGCGTCAATGACTGGAATCGGAGACCAGTTTGGGTCAGAGGTTAAATTTAGAGTTGGTAATTCTGCTTTAAATTAGAGGCAGAGTCAGAGATCATGATCCAGTTAAGTTTCAGGGAAGAGATTCTGAGAAGGAGGAGAGAGACAGAATCAAGGGTCAGGGTTGCAGGAAGGGTTATGGTTAGGGTCACAGGTCACATTCAGAGTCGGGGGGTGGTGAGAGCCAGAAAATTCATGGCTGACATCAGAGTTGTGGTCAGGGTTATCAGCAAATGTTAGAAGCAAGTGTCATGCACAAGTTGTGTTTCTTTGTCACATTAGTCAGGAGTCATGCTAGGGTTCATAGACCAGATCGGGGACTACAGTTGAGGAGTCACAGTCAGGCTACAGGAGCTGTGGTCCAGGTAAAGAGAATTAAGTCCAGGTCAGGGGCGTGGGCCAGGCAAGGGTCACGAGCTGGTTCAGGGGTCATGATTCAGATCCCAGGTTATAGCCAGGGTCTTGTCTCACCTGTGCATCTACCACGGTGCAGTTGGTGGCCAGCAGGACAGGCCCTGCACTGGAAGGAGCCAGGTGAGTTCACACACTCCTGCCCAGGACACGCCAGGTGGTTCTCACACTCATCCACATCTGAGGAGCAGGGATGGGGAGGGCCTTGAAAGAACAGTCCCTACCCCCTCACCTATCCATGCTCCTCCCTCCCTGCCCGGCCTCACCCTCGCACTCAGAGCCAGCGGTGTTGGGTTGGAAGCCTGTGGGGCAGACACACTGGAAGCTGCCTTCTGTGTTCTCACACCGGCCATAGGCACAGGGCGAGGGGCTGCGGGCACACTCATCCACGTCTGGAACACAGGGGAACAGTCAGGCTGAGGACGCAGTCTCTAGCCCCACCTGCCTCCATATTCCAGTCAGGAGCCAGCCTCCAGGACCCTGCCAGGCTGCCCTCCTCCATGTTGCCTTCCCTGCCTCAGTTATCCTGTCTCAGGGTTCCCACAAAAATATTATTCAAAAAGGGAGGAGGCAGGAATGCCTCTCCCTAGTCCCCACTGTGAGTGATGGTGCAGCAGGGATGGACCCAGCACCTCACCTTGGCAGGGGGCCCCCGGTCCCCGGGAGCGGAAGCCAGCAGGACAGGCACAGTGAAAGGAGCCAACTGTGTTGTCGCAGCGGCCTGGCCCGCAGGGTGATGGCTCCTGGGCACACTCATCCACATCTTCTTCACAGGACGAGCCTCGGAAGCCAACCGGGCAAACACAACGGAAAGAGCCGGACAGGTTCTCACAGACCCCTCGGCCACAGAGGCCGGGGCTTTGGGTGCACTCATCCACATCTGCATGGCAAAGGACCCAGGGTCACCACTCCTCTTCACCCCCACCCCACTCCACTGTGTGCCTGGCCTCCATCACTTCGATACCCCCATCATGCCTTGTCTCTGCCCCTGTCAATCATCATTCCCCCTTAAGTGATGTGGCTGGCTCAGAGAATTCTACCTCTCTAGGCCCCATGAGTCCATCTTCTTTGTCCTCCATACTGTCCCCTTTCCCAGTCACTGTTGTCTCCAGCTCTCTTCGCTCTGCTTGTCTATCCTCCATGATTCATTCCCCTTTTGTTTCCCATCACTTGGCTTCTCCTTCCTCATCACTCTACAGCCAAGTGGCCGCCCACCTGCTTCTTAGAACCTGGCCTCAGTCTCCCACGAGTCAGTCTCCTTTTGCTCCATTGCTCGGTCTCTCCATCCCTCAGCACCCCTCTCTCCTCCCTGCACCCCTTTTCTCTCTAGTCCTTCGAGTCCCTCACCCTGGCAGCTAGCTCCGTGCGGTGCAGCCTGGTACCCAGCAGGGCATACGCACAGGAAACTGCCCGGCGTGTTCTCGCAGCGCCCACGGTCACACGGCGGCGGCACTCGGTGGCACTCGTCTACATCTATGGGCGAAACTGGGCGTCTAGGACTGGGTCGAAAGAGGAGTCCCCAGATTGACGCCTGGGGACGGCAGGGAGAGGAGGGCGACCCCGTGGGAAGGCAGGGGCGGGGCCAAGATTGGGTTGGAGACGGGTTGGGGGCGGGGACCGGGGTGGTAGGCGGGGCTTGCATAGGGCAGGCTTTTAAATCACAGGCAGGGATTTCCCCGCCCCCTCAGGAGGGCAGGACATGGGCTGGGGGCCCGGCCAGTAAAGACAGAAAGGGGGACACGGAAAAGAAGTAACTGGGGAGTGCAAGCCTTAGGCACGACAAGAGTAGTAAAGATAACTGCGGACTGAGGGAGACGGGAACTGGGCTTCAGAAAGGAGCAGTTTGGGGACAGGGATCTGGTGTGGCAGGGATGGAGCCAGGTCGTGGTCAGATTGGCTGCAGCTAGGGAGCGAGTCTGCGATCGGAAGCGGCGTTGGGGCGGAGCCAGGGCGTGGCCAGAGAGAGGGCTGGACCAACGCAGGGTTTCAGCCAGAGCTCCCGAGCAGGGCCACTTTGGGGACGCAGAAGGGGAGGGCCGAAGGGAGGGGGCGGGGGCAGGAGCGGAACCCGGCGGCAATAGCACGGGAAGGATGTGGGGAAGGAAAGAGGGCCCCAGAGCCAGAGCAGGGGCAAGACCTGGGCAGGGCTGAGGCTGGAGCCGCGCGGGACGGATGTCTCACCCAGGCACTCTGTAGCCCGCGGGCTGGCTCGGAAGCCCGGGCCGCACACGCAACGGAAGCTGCCCGGCGTGTTCTCGCAGCGCCCAGGAGCGCAAAGCGGGGGCACGCGGCGACATTCATCCACGTCTAAGGACACAGAAGGGGCCGGTCACCAGGTGACGGGGCAGAGCTCCCCCTCCCGTCCTGCCTCCCTCCAGCTCACCGAGGCAGCGGGTGCCCTGAGGGCTGAGCCGGAAGCCCGAGTCACAAGCACACGTGTAGCCATTGGGCCGGGGTATGCAGCGTCCAGGACCGCAGACCTGGGGGTTGCGCTGACACACACCAGAGGAGGCACCTAGGGGGATCAGTCAGCCAAGTTTCCCAAACTCTGAACTCTTCTGTCCCTTCCATCTCAGTCCACTCTCCTCAAGTCCTCTACCTAAAACATTTCGTCGAAGTCCCCTCCACAAACACAATCTTAGAGAGGAATCCACTCTTTTATCACGGGACATTCTAATCAGATCCTCTGCTTGAAACTGGCCCACAATGCCACTCCAAGTTCTTTATGTAAAATGTTTTGCTCTACAACCCCCTGCCTGAGATATATTCTTACTGCTTTCTGCAAAAAATAATTTATCTAACATTAACTGAACACTTACTGTGTGCCCAATAACTCAGAGACACATTACTGAAACCTCACAATGATCCCTATTTTACAGGATGAGAAACTGAGTCTCAAAAAGTTTAGGTTAAAAAGAAAAGTTTAGATAACTTACTCAGTGAACAGAATTTTTTTTTCTTTTTTGTACTGGGAATTGAACTCGAGACTGCACTTGCCAGGCAGGCACTCTAAGCTATACCCCCAGCCAAGTGAATAGAATTTGAACCCAATTCTGACTCCAGCACCTGATCTATCACCCAACCCTTCAACCTCCTATCTCTTCCTACCCATTCCTTATGCCTATTTATTCTTTCCTAGCATATCTACCTTACATCCTCTATACCAGAACTTCCTGTGTACCACCCCACCAATACCCTCAGTTCTCTCCACCACACCTGATTCAGGACTCTCAGGACCAGTCCAGGCAGGGATGCTGGGCAGGGGAAGCTCAGGGCCAGGCTGGGGCTCAGGCCTGGGCTCAGGCCGGGGCTCCGGGCGGTAGGTGGGTAGAAAGCCTAGTAAAGAAGAGATACGTGGGAATGAAGGCCTGAATTAAGGCGTCCCTACTCCTCTCTCCTATGAGGTAGTGACCCCTTGGAAATGTCACCTCTTCCTCCAGGTACCACCTCACCTGTTGGTGATCGAGGGGTGGCTGGCAGAACACGTGGCTGGCTGAGGGACACTCGGGGTGGCTCCTGACCCAGAGGCCTGGTGTTGTAGCGGAGATCAGAAGCCGAGTAGTGGTATCCAGGACCAGCTGGACAGATCTCCCGAAAACCCTCTGAGAACAGGAAAGGAGGTGGCAGAGGGAGGTCAGAGAAGAGAGAGGAATCAGAGGGAGGAGTCTAGAAGCCACCTTGGCTGGGATAGAGCTTGGCCTGGGGTGTCTTAAGGGTTTAGCTTGGGTGTTGACATGGGGTGGAGTAGCATCCTTAAAAAGGACATCTCAAAGGCTAAAGGTAAGACCACAGGAGTTTTTCTCCTTTTGAGTTGATAGACTGGAGCTGAGGGCAAGGTTTGGTTTGGAGTCTCCAGGGACTGAGCTGGACATCAGGAAACGGTCCTTGGTGGGGCTGTTTTAGGCAGAAGCTTGAATGCTAGAGAGGTCTCAGGGAGGGAGTGAACATGAGGTGGGACTTAAAGGGGGAACCTAAATTGAAGGCAGGTGTCTCTGGAGCAGGAGACTTGGCCAAAACTCTGGCACATGGTTGCAAACCTCAGGGGCTGAGGATGATGCTCAGTCTAACTCCAGAGTGGTGTGGGTGTCGCTCAGGATGAGGGCAAAGTCCTGACCGAGTCCAGTTTGAGGCTAGCAAGTCTCAGGTTGGGTTCATGGTCAGGTTTGAGCTCAGAGATCCTCCAGTCAGGACGTATGGCCCTAGACCAACCCTCTGGGACTTTGGCCTAGTGGGGATAGAAATAGCACAAGGGGCTCACCTGAGCCAAACGGTGGACAGAGCTGACAACCTCGGCCCCAGGCCTTGCCCACTCGGCTACAGCAGCAGATCTGCTTGGTGATGTTCCGAAGAATGGGAAGCGAGCAGCCACCATCACGCAGCACACGGAAGCAAGGCCCCTTTGCCTCAGAGATCACGTGTTGCGCTGGCAGAGGAGGAAGAAGTTCTTTAGGGCCAGGGTTGGCAGGGCAGCAGAACCAGGATCTGGGAGGTAGGGGAATGGGCCCAGGGAGGGTTTTGAGGGGCATTTGAGGGGGCCTGAAGGACAATTAAGGGCTCTGAGGGTTTAAGAGGGTTTTGAGGGTTGAATGAGGGACTCTGAAAAGAATCTTGGGATCTAGAAGTCTAGATCAAAAGGTCTAGAGGTCTAGACCTGGGATCTGAGAGGAGCTCAAGAAAGGCTGAGAAGCCTGGTTTGGTGATGCATGCCTATAACCCCAGCATTCAGGAGGCTGAGGCAAGATTGCTGTGAAGGCAATGCTAGCCTGGGCTAGTGAGTTCAAGGCCAATTTGTACTGCAAAGTGAGATCCTGTCTCAAAAAGAAAAAAGAACGCCTGAGAACCTGAAGGAATCTTCAATCCAAAATATTTGAGGGATTCTTGGAAGGTCGGGAGAAGGCGCAGGTGCAGGAACCTCTTAGAAGTTCTGAGGGATCTAAGACTCTCTGAGAGCACTTGGGAGTCTGAGGGGTGAGTTCTGAGGGAATTAAGGGCCCAGCAATGCTCTGAGATGTCCTCTGAGGTCAGGGCAGGCTTGGGAGCCAGCCTCAGCCCTCTCCTAGTGGCTCACAGATACAGCTGCTGCGGGATGAGTCGAGCAGGAAGCCATCTGGGCACACGCATGTGTACCCGCCGCGCGTGTTGGCACACTCCCCGTGCTGGCAGCGCCCACCTGTCGCACACTCATCCACATCTGCCAAGGTAGAAGTCACGGGATGGGGGCTTGATCCTGACCAGACCGTCCCAACCCGTCCCCTCCTCTGCACCTCCTCACCTACGCAGGACCCATTAACCCTCTCAAAGCCGGTCGGACAAGGTCCATCTGGGGCACCCACTCTGTCGGAAGTCCCTGTGGACAGAGAAGGTACACCAGGGACGAGTGGGCGGGGCGAAAAAGGGGGCGGGGACGAAGATGGGAGGGAGGGACCAAAATGTGTTGGGTGTGGCTTGAGCGCAGCCTTTGGACGGCTTCGGGGAAGCCAGCCAGAGAAGGCTGGAGAAGTGCATTGGTGGGGCCAAACCACAAAGGCAGGTTCCAAATTGAGTGTCCAAAATCTGAAAATGGGTTGTGTGGCTACAGAATGGAAAAGATAGATCTCCACTGGACGTGAACGCCACAAGCTAGTGACTAAAACTTATAAATAAGAATAATCTGTGGGAAGAGTAGGAAGACAGGCGAGGTTCTCACCCCTCCCCAGCTCCGAACACCTCGGGGTCAGCCTGGAGCTTACCCAGGTGCTGCGAGCACGGCTGACAGTCGTGAACGCCCCAGGCAACCCCGGCCCCTCGGCAACAGATATCCTGAGTCCGGAGTCCAGCCAAAGGCGACGCACACTGTGGGGAAGTGTTGAGTGAGAGCGCTGCCGCGCGGAGGCGCACTGCCGGTCCCTCCCTCCCGGCCTACTCTCACTTCTCCTCCGCGCAGCTCCCGAAAGCAGTAACCGAAACCCGAGGCGTCCGAATAGCCATCCTCGCGCGGTGCGTTCTGGGCTAGCACCGTGTAGGGCGCCGCCGCCTCCGCACGGGCCGCCGCCTCCGCCCTGGCCACGGCCTCGGCGTCCGTCTCTTCCCAGGGGCCCGACACGCGCTCCACCTGGTGCACCACCACCGACGCCTCCTGCGGGTGCTCCACGTGCACGCTCACCATGGACGCCACGCCTGGCGGGAGGCAGGGCGGGCAAATAGGTTTACAAGGGTTGGTATGGATTGGCACTAGATACGGGAAGAAGGGCGAACTGCGTAAGGGTGCTCCAAAAGGCAGCAAAGCTGGGTCCGAGGAACAGTGAAACAGATGCTTGAGAGGGGACGGGAGAGATTCGGGCCACACCCTCACCGTGTTCGTCGTCGCGGTGGTTGGCCAGTGGCATGGTGTACACGGAGCGGGTGAGACCTGGCATGGCTGGGGCTGGGGGCCGGGCGCCCGTGGAGTGCAATTGGCAGAACTTGCCAGCGAAGTCCGGGGGGCAGAGGCAGCGGTCAGGCTTCACGCACACGCCTCCGTTGTGACAGATCAAAGGGCAAAGGACTGGGGTGGGGGGGAGGACGAGGGTATTCAAGGTTGGCACCGAGCAAGGCAGGTATTCCTGCAAGCAACGCGCCCAGGCCAATTTAGTCCTCAGCATTAGAATTAGGCTCTCAGCTGTACCACTCATTTTAAATCTCCTCCTCTTAGCTGCCTGTGTCCCCGCCCCAATTCTGACCAACTGCTTGAGCACGGGTCCAATAGTTCAACCCTCCGATATGGCCCGGCCCACTAGGCTGGCTCACCGCGCCCTCCGGTTCTTCATTCACTTTCCTGTCACCTACTCTCCAGGAGTCCTGCATGTCCCTGCTGTTAGATACCATAGGCTCAGCTCGCCACTCGAGTTCCTCTTAGCCTTTAGCTCTATCCATTCCGTCATCTGGCTGGGTCCTCTTATTTCAGCCCCTTTGACCTCGGTCCCTTCCCTTGACTTAAACTACATTCTAACCAGTCCTGGAAACAACTCACCCCTTTCCCACCGTCTCCTTAACATTCTCTGCCCGCTCGTGCTCCCTACCCGAAACAGTCCACCCCGTTTGAGCTCGGACCATTGGCCCTGCCTCACGTTCTACCTGGAGGATTCTAAACCCTACTAATCCAGGAGTCTAACCTGCAGCCCCTGGCCCCGCCCACCTCCTTCCCTGACTCTTATTTGCCCCGGCTCACTCCGGCCCCTCCCACCGCACCTCTGGGCAGGCGGGCATTTTAGCTCCGCCCATCGCCCACCGCCCACCGCCCACCGCCCACTTCTTGTGCTGGGGCTTTGGAGTTCTAGCTCTGCCTTCCCGCCTCCGGTAGCACCGGGGCGGGGCAACAAGCGGGAACGCGCCTCCTCTCTCTGCGCGCCCTCGCTGGGCCCCTGGCCACCTCTGGGCGGGGCACTGCCAGCTGTGCGGCGGGGTAAACAAAGAGAGGGGCGCGGCGGGGGCTGGGCGGCGGCTCAGCGTTTTGGACCTTGGGGAGTCCTGGGACTGCCGAGCCAAAGGAGGCCGGACGTGTCTTTCGAGGGCACCCCTCCTTTTCTCCCCCGGGGCTGCCGAAAACAGCTGGAAACAGCTGTGCGGAGAAGGAGGAGGCAGACAGCGGGGCGGTCTAGGGAGGTGTGTGGGTTTCTGTGCCACAACTGTAAGAGGAAAGCACAGGGGAGTCACCTCAATTTAGAAAGGTTAGGAGGTAGGAGTCCTGGGGAAGAGACTGGCTGGAGGGCAGTACTGTGGAGCTCAAAGACGGCTCAAGTTTTCTGGGACGGAGTGGGAGGCCTGCTCAGAGGAAACAGGTTCTCTTTCAACGAAAGGAGTCTTTCATGTCCTTTTGGGGAACGGTTACCTAAAAAACAGGACGCTACTGCCTTCTGGGGGATGACCCACTTGAATGCTGAGAACTGGATAACGTGGAGAAGTGGAATTCCTGGAAGTCCCCAGCACATAAAAGCCTGAATTGAATAGGACTCTAACACACTCTGAAAACCCCTTCTCCCAGCTGCGGGATTAGGTGCCCAGGAGTCTTTTGATTAATGGCTCCCTGTGGATGCACGCTGCAGAATCCCCTTAGGAAAGAGAACCTACTAATGAAGACCAAATCTGGGGTTCTCTTAAAATAGATAAGATCTAAAGTTCCTTGGCAGAGGGTGAGCTGGAAGAGCAGGACTTGGAGACAGAACTCAGGAATTGCTCTGATGGGACTGCAGGAAACTCCATTGGAAATAAAAGAAAATGGGAGTTTTATGGTGAAAGAATTCCTCAAGAAGTTATCACTGTATAGAGCTGATACTGTAAGATTTCTCCTGGAAGTGGGAGAGGTAACCAATGGACAATACCAGCATTCCCTGGTGAGTGGCACAGTTGTAGGGACAAGGTGGAAACTTCACTGGAGGAGCTAGTGTCTGAAATCTGTTTTACAGGGCTTGGAGGGAGATTAGGGTATGGGACAGAAACCTCCCTAGTTAAGACAGTCAGACCAGGACTCCAGGTCATTTAATGGGGGTCCTTGGGTAGCAGAGCCTAGAGTAAGTTTAATAAATATGAAGCAAAATTCCAAAATGAGAAGGGTTTCTGATGGAGGTGGCAGGAAGCCAGCCAGGTCGAGGGGCACTGCCTAGCCTCTGAAGATATTTCTTTGCCTTCTCTTGGCCTGAGTACAAGGACCCTAGCCCAGCTCCCTGAAGGTGCCCACAGCCAAATGGGAGCCACTACACGGTCCAGGCCAACTCTATGGCCCACATTCCTGGAGGAATGGGGAACTGAGGACATCGGGGTCCTGCTAAGGTCAGCCCCCTTTTATATGCCTCTCCTTGTGCCTCCAGGGGCTTGGCACCCGCCCGGGCACGGCGCCTGGCACGGGTGTGTTTTGGGGCTGGGTGGGGAGGGAGTAAAGAAAGGAGGGAGGAAGGGGAGGAGAGAGGGAGTGGCAGAGGGCGGGGGCTCAGGCTGGAGATGAGCTCACGTCGGCTGGGGTTGGGCTGGCCGGGGGCCAGACTGGGCGAGTTCTCCTCGCCAGGGGCCCCCACTCCCCGCTCAGGAGGGGGTGAGGGGCAAAGAGGACCAGACGCTGGAGAGCCTGCCCACCCCTGCGCTCTGAAACGACAGGTGGTGGGTCCTCCCCGCTCACCTGAACCCCCGATGACTCCCCACGTCTACAGGTACCTGGTGAGCACATGCCTCTAGTCCATTACGCTCCCAGGGGCACCCCTACCCCAGGCCTCCTATCTGTATTTTTGTCACATGTGTGACCCGGGCAACTCGGGTTTTCCAGAGACAGACATTCGCCCCCTCACTCCTCTTCTCTGGGTCTCATCCCAAGCCCTCTCCTCAAAGGCTATCCCAAAACGTACTCTCCTGCGCACGGCCCGGAGGACCCATTACGCAGAGCCTCAGAATACGGCCCCCTTCCCCAAAACTCCCAGATCCCTCAATTCCAGATCTTTAGTTTGACCCAATGGCATGAAAGCCGGCCCCAATCCCCTCACGTGGAATACCACAGGTCCCAGAGAACACTCTTTGCTTGCAAAACCCGGATCCTCAGGACCCACTCCCCAAACCAGGACTTTGGAGCACCCTTCCTTAAATACCACAAGGATCCCCCCAGCACTACGGCACCCAGAAGCTGGGCTCCTCCCAGGGGGACTGTCTCCCCCGTCCCCCAGGAGCTTCCTCCCTCCGGGAACCCCTCCCTGGGGAGCACCACCCGGCACTCACAGGCGCGGAAGCCGGGTCCCCCCGGGGCCGCCCCGCCGGGTGCGCCGCTGTCCACGCTGGTGGTGTTGCGGGGCGCGCAGGTCGGGGTACAGCGGGAGCCGGTGGGCCCATGGACGCAGCGCAGGCCGCACACGGCTGGGGTGAAGCGCACGCGGAGACGCTCTCGGGGCCGGCCCAGCCCGGGCTGAGGCCCGAGCGGCGCCAGCAACACCAATAGCGACACCCAGAGCAGCCGCACGCCGCCCGCCATAGCTGCAGCGCCGCGCTCCGCCGCGCCGCCGCCCCAGCCCGCCCGAGGGGCCCGGCCGCGCCCGCCCGCCCGCGGGGGAGGGCGGCCGCGCCCCCGCTCAGGCCCCCCCTCCCCACCACTCCCTCCCCGGCGGCCGCGCGGGGGCGCGTAGGGGCTGGGCGCTTAGCCAGAGGCGCGAAGGCTGGGCGCTAGGCTCGCAGGGAGGATGGGGCCCCCTCGGCCCCCACCCGCGCTCCAACAAGTGGATGGGGCCCTCAGGGGAGCGATGGGGAAGGAACAGGTGGGGGCGGGCGGGTCCACCCCCCACCCCAGGCAGCTGAATCCTTCCAGAGGAAATTCAGAAAGAGTAGTGGGGGCCCGTAATTGGGGAGTCAGCTACAGCCTGATCCTCTATCCTAGGCATAGAGAAAAGAAGTGTCATCTAGATAGGTAGCACTATCACAGCACATCTGGGCAGCCAGGTGGTGGCGCATCTGAGGGAGAGTGCACACTGGCACATCAAGGAATTAGGGGATCTGGATTCGGGAGAGGAGGCTATGGGGGGGTACACTTGAAGCTGTAGCCATATTTGGTTAGGACCCTCCACACCTGATGGGAGAAGTCAGAATGGATAAAGGGAAGAAACGGATTGAGGCTGGGGTGGGAAGGGGGGGGTCCTCACATCTGGCCCAGGGCCCACATCTGGAAGACTTTAGGGAGGAGGGGATGTATCTGGGCTGAAGGCTACAGCAGGAAGGGGACTTCTCAGGGTGGGCGAGACTAGTGGGTGCTCTAGTCCGGAGGTCGGGATCGGGAGTAGGAGCAGAGCAGGGATCAAGGGAGGATCCGGGAACCAGTGGGAGAAGCTTTTGGCCTTCAGCCGTCCCGCAATGTTGAGCATTCTGTGCCCGGGCAGGCGCCAACCCGCACAATCGCTTTTGTTGTCTGGGCTGGTTCGGCCTCGCTCTCTGCTGGCCCAGCGCCTCCCTCTTCGGCCGCGGGAGCCCGGACGCCTGGTTTCCCGGCCCCACCCTGATGGGTCAGCGCCTCTGGCCTGCGTCTAGTTCTGTCCCGGGCTCACCTCGCACAGCCGGACGCTGGGGTCCCTAGAGGTGGCCACGTCCTGGGGGGTGGGGTGGGCTGAGCTACAATGGGGGGCGGGTAGACAGCCACCGGACCGTGGGAACCAGACAGCTTTATCTGGCCCGGAACCCCCCGCCCCCCGGGCGGAGGAAAGGCGGATGTTCTTACCCCGGCCCTGGCCGCCAGGGGCGCGCTGTAGAGGCCTCCTTTTCAGCAGCGCTCGGACCCTTGGCCCGCGGGGCCGTCGACGCCTCAGCAGAGCTCGGGCCTCCTGCAGCCTAGGTGGGTGAGGGTGGAGAAGCTGCTGTCACCGCAGTTAGTTGACATTCCCCACCACCACATGCAAAGGTCCCTCAGGCCAGAAGACAGTCTTCTAATAGCAGCTCTGCCCAACACACAGCCCTAACCTAACCTGTTTACAGGGGACAGGCCTTAAGAGTTTCTTAAACTCTTAGAGAGAAGACAAAGACCAGCGGAGAAAGAGAAAAGAGAAAAGGAGAGAGGAACAAGAAGAGACACTTAGACATAGAGACAGGGATGGGGTGTGTAACTATGAGAGACACAGAGAGATGAGAGGGTGTAAAGAAAAGAACAGATACAGAAAAAAGGACCAGGAGATAAAAAGTGAAACAGGGAAAAGAAGAAATAAATACAAAGATATAGGCTGATAGAGAAGGATAGACAGGGAGAACCAACCCAGCTGTGGTAAAGTGCACCTATAATTCCAACACTCTGGGAGGCTGAGGCAGGAGAATTACAAGTTCCAGCCCAACCTGGATAGTATAGCAAGACCTTATATTAAAGAAAAAAATAAAGCAGGGGCAGGGGCTGAGGATGTAGCTTAGTGAGAGTGGCCTCCGTTCAATCTCAGAACAATGAGAAAAAAATAGAGGGAAGGGGAGAAGAACAGGGTGAGGAGAGAGAAGAGACAGAGTCAGTAGTGGGAAGGACGTGTTCCTGAGGGAGGATCTGGTAGTATAGTAGGATTGTACACTCACGTCAGTGGCTGCCAGTTGAGAGACACCTGCCTCTTCCCCAGGCCGGAGCCAGGGCCAGGACGGGGGCTGAGGCTAGGACTTGGCAGTGGAGGTAGCTGGGTCATACACCGCTGTGGGCCTGTACACTTTTCAGATGGGCAGTTTCGGGCCCTGCAGGAGGCTTTGGAGACAGCCAGGGACTAAGTAGGGAAGGAGGAGACTGAATCTTTTCCTCCACCAAGTGCATCCACCTTTCCTGCTGGGATGAAGGCTGGGTAAAGGAGACCCCAGCCCTTCTTCTCCTGCTCCTCCCTCCCATGCCCCACCTGGAAAAACCCACCTCTGATGCAGCGGCTCCTCCTAGGGGTCTGGCCTAGGCAGCAGCGACAAGCAGCAGGGCTATAAACAGGGGAGTGAAAGTCACTCAGGCCCTAGCACTCCCAGGACTCCCAACAGGAGGGCAATGGGGCAAGGGAAAACCAAGACAAGGCTTGAAGGATCTAAAAATAATTATATGGTTAACTAGAGGCACATCTCTGTGTGCCTCAGTTTCCCCATCTGTACAATAGAAAAGGAAAATTGTCTTACAATCTCCAGGAATGAGAAAGCCACATCAAACTTACTTTTTATATGTCTTATGAAGTAGGTTTGGTGGTCAGGTTTTATGGGAAAAAACAATTTTTTTGAGACAAGCTCTCACACTGTAGTTCAGGCTGGCTTTGAACTCACTATGGAACCCAGGCTGACCTCAAACTTAAGGTGATCCTTCTGTCTCAGCCTGCTGACTGCTGGGATTAGAGGTGTGCACCACCTGTCTTTGTGTATGTGTGTGTGTGTGTGTGTGTGTGTGTGGTACTGAGGATTGAACCCAGGACCTTCCCACTGAACTACACCCCTACCCTTAAAAGTATTCGAGACAGCATCTCAGTAAGTCACTGAATTGCCCAGGCTAGGGTTGAAGTTGAGCTTATGAGCCACCTGCTTCAGTCTCTCAGAATGCTGAGATTACAGGCGTGCACCACTATGCACAATGTTTAAAACTTTTAAAATATATTATTTTAAAAATCTAAGAAGAATATGTTCATTTCCAAGCCCAAACTATCTGGGAATCTAGAACGCCACCCTCTCGCACGTTCCTGTGTAGGATGCCCCGCTCCATCCTAGGCCTGGCCAGGAGGTGGCGCCACATCCACAGACCTCTGCTGCTGGAGACCGCTGCATCCCCTTTGGGTAGCAGGCTGCTGAGGTGGAACGGGATACTGGAGTCAAAAATCAAGACTACGAATCCCGAGGCTCCAGGTCTAGCCCGTTCCTGTCTTTCCACTCTGAGTGTCCTGGAGCCAGTTTCTTGGTCTTTGGGCTTCAGTTGCCTGCCTGACCAGGAGGAAGGAGTCGTTCCTGGAGACGCCTGCGGCCCCAGAGGGTCTCAGTGGCCGAGCCTCCAGCTCCAGCAAAAGTGCACCGACACACCAAGGGGCCCCCCAGACAAGTCCATTATCCCAGCCCGGAAGGGGGGGCGGCGAGGGACGAGGGTGAGTCCTCAGGCTGCGGAGAGGGGACGGGTGGAGGATGTTGATCAAGGAGCATCCAACGAGGGGACCCCTTACAGACCAGGGGCATCCAGTGCGGACGAGGCCGCCCGAGGGGAGCTTCCGAGACCCCCAGCTCTGCCGTTTTCCCTCCCGTCTTTTCTCCGCGTTAACCCCTTCCGGGCTCCGCCCCCGACTCGGCTCGGGTTACTAAACGCATTCGCAGAGACCCGAGGCGGGAGCCCAGCCCGGGGCCTTTGTAACGTAGCGCAGGGCGGCTGGGCGGGGGTTGGGGGGTGCTGGGCAGACTTCCCTTCGGTCTCGTCACCCGCAGACAGGAAGAAGGGTAAGCTATAACCCCCGCATCTATAGGATAAACTGGATCTGGGCTTGAAATCGCTCGTACCTCATTCAATCCTAGAGTCCTCTAATTCTAGGAAACTGGAGCATCCCCGACCCCTATAAAACCTGATGACCCCCCCCCACGATTCCTCCCAAGTCTCTCCGCCATCACCTTTAGAGTCCACGTCTTTTTAATTTACTTGAAAAACTCTAAGGTTCTTTTTAATTAATCCAGCCTAGAATGTAATCCTAAAAATCCAGGACCTTTCAATTCTCCCGAAAGTCCCTCCAGAACTTTCCAATACCTTTTCATCTTGAGCACCTAAGAAAGTCGGGAAACTCCATCCTAGCTCGAGGGCCCCACTCATCTTTTATTCTTGGAAAATTTAAACCTTCACCTTCACAGCAAATAAGGGTCTTTCCCCAGTAAGCCCAGGATCTGCTGGAGCCTTGTGCATCCCTGGAAAGGGCTCCCTCCCCTCAAAATCTCAACACTCCCTGGATTCTAACACCTACAAGATAGGTGCAGACCGTAACACATGCCAGAGCCCTGGCCCTTCATCCTCCCATCAAAGCAGTGGGTTCGTGGTCCCCTCAACCTGAGAGCCCTGATCCTCGCGGACCATACTGACGGTTGGAGAGGACGCAAGACGGAAAGGGCTGCAGCAGGGCTTACCCAGCGGGGCGGCCCGGGACCACCGCGATCTCGACGGCCTGGCTGGGGCTGGGCCTGGGGCTGGGGTCCGCGACGGCGGCTGCGAGGAGCGGGAGCAGCAGTCCTAGCAGGAGGGGGCGGCAGGCGCTGGGGCCGGGCCGCTGCATCGTGCCGAGTGCGGAGTCCGGCTCCGCGCGGGCCATCTGTCCAGCGGGTCTCGCTTGGCGCGGCCCCGCCCACGCCCCCGCCCCTGCCTGAGGCCGACTCACTTTCTCCACCGAGCGAGCCTAGGCGCTGCGAACTTCCCGCCAATCAGAGCCCTGCGCTGCCAGTGCCCCCCGCGCGGCCAATCGGGAGGTGGCAGGGGCGGGGCTAATAGGACAGGTGCTGGGCGGAGGCGGGGACCCTCGAGTTCTCAGGGCGCTGGGAAGAAATCAGGAGTCGGATACCGACCCCGTGAACCCTCTCTTGGAGAACAGGCCCCAGGTGAGGGGTTCTTACACCTGGGACGGATGTGGAGGGCAGGGCAGGGCAGGGCAGTGTCCCCTGGGCTAGACTCCTGCTGCCCTCGCTCACAATTCTGGGAGAATTCGATGGTAGTTCTGGCAACCCCCACGGCGCCCACTGCTCAAACGAGTGACTAAGGATCCGGGAACCGAGTGCTAATTCTGCGCTAGTCCCCAGGTCCCGCCCCCTTGAGGGTCCTCGCCAAAGGACTGCGTCCTTTCCAAGGCTCTGTCCTTGGTGTCCAGGGTCGTTCCTCCGAAGCTCTGCCACTCGGGGACCCAGGCTCCGCCTCGACCGACAGACTCGGCCTGCAGAGGGCGCCCACTCCACCACCCTATCCTCTCTACCACCATCCTCAGAAGGTACCAGACCGCTCCCAGAATTGCAGGCTTTCTCCATAGAGTCCCAGTACTTTTCTTTCCTAAGAGCTTTCTCTTTTTTAAGAGTTCCAAGTCATAGGGGGCCTTTGACCCCGTTCCCACAACTCCGGGTCAGAACTTCCAAACTCACAGGGTCTCAAATTCGGACCGCTCCCTTTATTCTAAATCCGAAGTCCCTCCCTCTTCTCTCTGAGCCATAAGCCCCGCCTCTCTTCTCCCAAAGGCACCGCCCCCAGAGCTGCAGACCCCGCCCCCAGATCCCTCTTTCTCGCAGTTTTAGGCCACATCTCTCTCTTCCCCCGAGAGCTAGAGTTGTCCTACAATTCGGTTCCAGTCCCCACCCTTTCCATGCCAGGCGTGCCCTGTTGCTACCTCCAGGCCCCATCTCTCTTAGCAGTTTGATTCTGAAGGGTTCCATTTCTGGAGTGTTAGCTCCGCCTTCGGGTATACCGAGCTCTCACACGGTACTAGAGGCACAGGCCCTGGCCTCCAGGCCTTCCTGGGACTGAGAACCGCTAGTGATCCGATTTGGCCTCCGCCCCCTACTCCTCCCAGTAGAAGGTGTGCAGTGTGGATGGGAATTCCTTCACCCCTCCCTTTCGGTGAGACACACGGTGACTCACAGCCACACTCACACAGTTACTGCCATCTACAGTAATGCACGCCTCCGTTCCACACTGACACCTAGAAATCTAGGTCTACCCACCGTCCAGAGACCCACAGCCCCCAGAGCCGTAACAGTGGCATTCACAACTCATTCAGGGCCATTTGTGGGCCGACCCAGTAGGACCGTGGAGTGCACGGCTTTACCTACTGAATGTGCTCCGTGTCACTGCCTTTGTGCAGCCTCTGTAGATCCCTGTCCACTTAGCCCTGCAGGACACCATGTCCCTCACCCATTTCCCCTCTCCCCACCTCCTACCCTGTGGCTGGAGCATTTGCTGGGGGCGCTGCCGAAATTTCTTCCTTCTGCCTGCGATCCAGGGCATCTTCAATACTCGTTGCTAGGCAACAGCCTCTGGCTCACCACTGCAACTTCCGGGGATAGCAGCGGCTTCCCATCCCCCCAGAATTTGGAGTTCCCAGCTTCCACCCCTATTTTCCTGGATTGTGTTTGTCTCTCCTGGGTCCTGATTGATCTTAACTCGTAAAAATCCATCAGCTCTAGCCCCCTTGCATTCTAGAAGCTTTTTCCTATGGTTGTCTTTTCCACTTGTTTTATCCAGTTTTTGTTGTTTTGTTTTTTGCTATTTTTTTAAACAAGGTCTCACTCCTTAGTTAAGGCTGGCCTTGAATTTACTATGTAGGCCAGGCTAGCCTTGAACTCACAGAGATCCTCCTGCCTCAGTCTCCCAAATGCTGGGATTACAGGTGTGAGCCACCACACCTAGCTATCCTTAGTATTATTTAAAAACAAAACAAAATGGATCATGAGTGTTCCAGAAACATGAGCTCCGGGCTGGGGATCTAGCTCAGCGGCATAAGCGCCTTCCTGGCAAGTGTGAGGTTGTTAGTTCGATCCCCGGTACCACAAAAAAAAAAAAAAAAAAAAGAGAGAGAAAGAAACATGAGTTCCCTGGTATGGGGGAAAAAAAAAGACCTCAGTATTTTGGATCCATGAGCACTACAAAACATCCCATAGTCTAGATTTCCTGATATTCTAAATTCCACACATACACTCTCTAGAATTCCTAACTCTCAAACATCCCCCAGTATTCTGACAGTTCTGGCCTATAAAAAAAAAATGTGGAGTTTGAGATGCACAGGCATTCCAGAACACCTAGGTTTTAGAATAATTCATCTTTTAGTTCCATGTATTCAAGCTTCTCTGATAATCCAGAACACCATGCCATTATATGTTTCTTGAAATGCTAAGAAACCCTCTAGTGCTCTGAAAGGGCTGACAGTCCAGATATCTCCCATTCTCTAGACATCCTAGTAATCCAGATTTATTTTCTATATTCTGTAATTCTTAGAATGACAGAAATGTGGACATGCAAAATATTCCTACAAGTAGACAATCACAGGTATCCCTTGACACTCACTACTATTACAGTCAGTGACCTTCCAGGCCTTTTTTTTATCAGAAACAGCAAGTCTGTACTCTGACAGACAGGGGAAAACCTTAATATTGTTCATTTATTAGCAATCCAGAATAGACCTGGGTTCTAGATTCCCTAGAATCCTAAGTTCCTCTCCACTGTTTCATTGTTCCTAGTCTGGCCCACTTTCCTTTCTTAGGCCAAGGAAAAAATGGGATAAACCTCCCTGAGGAAGCACCTGAGGGACCAACATGATTTTGGGGGTGGGGGGAATCCTAAAGATATCAAGCTAAGGTGAGCTGAACCTGTCCCCCACATAGGAAAGAAGTGATGGACTAGGCAGCTAGGAATGCTGGGCACAGTATTTTCAGTGGCAAGGTTTGGGGTACACACACTCAGTATGAAACAACTTATTTGCCACCTGGGTTTCTGCCAGCTATGGACATTCCTCCCTGCCTGAGGTAGTAGCACCCAGAAGCTCTTTTTAGGCACTCCTCTTCCACTCAGCCCAGACTGACCTCACCTCCTGGCTGAGGGTTCCTGATCCAGGATGGGACAGCGAGTGCCCTCATCACACTAATCATAGTGGTGGATTCAGGAGTGATGACCTGCTCCAGTTAAGCCGCTGAGAGTCCTGTGATGATGTTCATTGCAGGGTGGGGAGGGGAGATGGAGACAGAGAAACAGAAAGAGGGTCAGAGACAGAGACGCACAGAGGCAGAGACACACTACTAAGGAGATTTTAAGAGTCATGGTGCACAGTGCGGAAAACCTGACTGAAGATGATGCATCTGAAAGCAAAGCAAGAGGTAGAAAGACATTAGGAGTGAATGTCTGAACCCTGGATCCAGCCATACCTGAAGCCACACTGTGAGCCAATATATTCCTTCCTTTAATTAAATCCAGAGAGGCAGATAAATCTATAGTCAGGAACATGGTTGGACACTGTATCTTCCCCAACCCTTCCCTGGGAATCCCCAAGGATGTAAAGAATGTAAACAAGAATGGCAGTGCGAGTTTTATTGGGGAGGCTGGCTTTGGCTTCCAGAAGAGGGAAGATGGGGACCTTGTAACAGTGACCACTCTAAGGAGGCCCTGGCCCTGAACCCAGGGCTTCAACAGGAAGCAGGGAGGCACCTGAGTCCCCCAGAACTGGAGTATCCTAAGGCACCATGGAATCTGTGTTCAAAAGGAAGTTTCGTTGAGCTTCTTCTTAGGAGGCAGGAGGGGTGCCCCGAGACCCATGGAAGGCCGAAGGGCTGGAGCTGGTGGTCTTCGGGGCTCGGGCGTGCTCCGCACCAGCTCCTGGCAGCGCTCCACAAAGCTGCCTCCCCCACGGCGCCGGGCCTCCACCTGTGGGGGGCTGGGGCTCCCATGGTGGCCAGACAGGGAGGTGCTGCTGGAGGCTGAGTGGAGACTGAAGGAGTGGGGGAGGATCAGTGCTGGGCAGCACGGGGAGCCCTCCTTCCCCCCAGCCAATTCCCTCCAAGGCACAGACTGGGAAGCAGGGCTGCAGCTACCTGGTGAGGGAGGCCCGGGGTGAGGGGCTGGGGAGAGAGCTCCGAGAGGAAGCCAGGGGGGCCAGCTCACACTGCTCCAGTTGTTTCATCAGCTCTTCCTCTGTCAGGCCACCTGCTATGGGGTAAGAAAGAAGGGTCAGGCCAAGATAGTGATGATGGGTCAAGGGACAGGGCCAAACTCCAAGACCCAGGGTTGGAAAAGGCAAAGAGAGAGGCTGGGAAGGTAGGGAAAGGAGGGGTTGGAGGCCCGCAAAAAAGGTCAGACAGCAAGGGATTGGGAGGAGAGATCAGGCCGAAGTTGGTGAGGATTTGGGTTCTGCGAGGGGCTGCGCCTGGGACAGGGAGAGGGGGCCAGGAGTACCTGGGGCCTGGCCAAGGCCGTCCATGGCAGTGGTCAGGTCCCACATGGCCAGTCTACCGTTGGCCTGGCCGGTGAGCAGGTAGCGCCGTGGCCGCGAGCCCAGCCGCCGAGAGCCCTCACACTCCAGCACCGTGAAGGCAGTTGTGGGCGAGCCGTCCACCGAGCGCACGGAACACACTCTGTAGGGGGACAGCATGAGAGACGCCTCCCACATGTGCCAGGGCCCCACCTGGTCCCCCTTGTCCCCGCCCCCTTCTTGGGTCACAGTCACAGCCACTTGCAGCTTCGGCCTGGGGTACTCGGAATTGAAGCCAGGGCCTTTACCTTGAGGTACATCCCCAGCCCTTTGAGACAAGGCCTTGCTGCGTCACTTCAGTTTTCCAGGCTGGGCGCCAACTTCCCATCCGCCTGCCTTAGCCTCTCAGACTTCTGGGATTCCAGGTTTACGCCGCCACATCAGGCTCAGCGTCAGTGCTTGCCCCTCCCATGAGCTCCCCAATCCTACTCTTTTCTTCAGCAGCAGCAGCCCCAGACCTCCCCAACCCCTCACCACCACCATGATGGCTGGTGGGCCTATGGGTGCCTCACTTGCCTCTGTTCCTTCAGGTCTCAGCCAGGGGCTCCCTCCACCCCCATCAGCTGGCTGGCATCCCTCCTGGCTGCCTCCTCCCCATGCCTCTGGCCGCCTGTCCAACTCCTGCTCGTACCCTCAGGTTGGCCCCGCCTTATGGGTGAACTCCGGGCAAGGCCTTGGCTTGTCATGGCTGCCATAGCCTTGCTCCAGTCGTCAGCTCCAGGGGCCATACACTCCCGGCCTGTGACCCTACGTGGCCCTTCCTAGTCTTTCTACATGCTGAAGCCTCCCTTCCTTCTGTTCATTCCTTCTGAGCCTCCAGGTCCCCACTCAGAATCGTCTGTTCAAGACAATCTTTCCAGCTGTGGCACGCTTGCCACCCCAGCACTCGGGAGGCTGAGGCAGGAGGATTGCAAGTTTGAACTCATCCTAGGAAACTTAGTGACTTAGCGAGACCCTGTCTCAGAATATGGAATAAAAAAGAGCTGGTGATACAGTTCAGTGCAAAGGCCCTGGGTTTAATCCAGGAAAAAAGGAAAGAAGGAAGGTAGGAAGGAAGGCAGGCAGGCAGGAAGGAAGGGAGGGAGGGAAGAAGGATGGAAGAGAAAAATCAAGGAGGAAAGAAAGACAGACAGACCTACCTCTCAGGCCTCTGCCCAGACTGGACAAGCAGCACTCGGGGCTGCCACAGTCTCCTGTGCTCATCTGGCCTGACTCTCTACAGGTCTTGCCACCCTGCCACTGACTTCCCTCCTGCACATGCCCATCCTGCCCCAGCTGCACTGGGCTGCCTTCCTGTGTCCAGCACAGGCACTGCAGTCTCTCCAGTTTCGCTCTTTCCATACCTGTCATACCTTTGAGCCCTGCAGCCCCCAAACTCACCAGGCCTGCTTGCCCTCCCCAGCATCTGCTCCTTCAGAGCTGCTTGGCTGGGACCTGTCCCCCCACTTCCGGCCTCTGTGACCTCACCTGCTCTCTGACCACCCTCCCAGTTAGGTGGGACAGTGCTCACCGCTGGCCAGTGGATGACAGGCGCACGAAGAGCTGGCTGGCACTTGGCACCACCTTCTGAACGAACACCTGCTGGTCATCCCGCTCGCCGTAGGGGCCTGGCCAGGGAGGGGAAGGGGCAGGGCTGGCTGGGGTCCTTCCCCAGTGCCAAAGCCCTCCCACACGCAGGTCCCAACCACAGGCTGCTGCAGCTGGAACTGCAAGGTGAGTGGGTTCAGGCCCACAGGGGATCAGGTGCTAGTCCATGGAGGAGAGGCACTGGGCCAGGGGACACTCAGCAGTCAGTGGAGGTGGCAGTGTGCATGGGGTGAGCTGGGAGCAAAGAGAGGCCAACGGATTTGTCAGCGAGTGACAGGGTGGCAATCTCCAGGGCCAGCTGGGCCCACGGGGTCAGGCAGGGAAGAGGGGAAAGGGCCAGGGGTGACGGGCACCAATGTCATTGCCAGCACTGCAGCCGCCATGGCCATCTGCCGACTCCAGCGCCAGGATCTTGAAGGAAGCAAGTGGGGTAGAGCCCGGCTGGGTGGAAATCATGCCCCGGAATCGAGTCACAGACCACGTCCGCACATGGTTGTTATCGGCACAAACTGAGGAGCACAGGGACACAAGGAGGTCAGGCCTGCTGTGGCCATGATGCTACCAGACCTTCCCGAGCCCCAGCGGGCCCCTTGCCGAGCCATCAGGTTCCAGTCCCTGCCATTCTTCCCTTGCAGAGAATTCTTTCTCCCTCAGGATTCCAAATGGTCAGAAATGCTGTCAGCTCTGTCTGAAGTGGCCTCAGAACTGAGCTCGCACTGTCCACTGTCCACTGCCCACCCTGATGCCGCTCTCATCTCTTACCTGGACGATTGCAGCAGCACCCCCTGCTCCTGTCCTGTCCCCATGGTCTGTGTCTACATTCACAGAGGGACCTGGGAACACCTGAGCCAGCCAGAGCCCACCCCCAGCTTCTGCCCCTCTGCCTCTCTGTGTCCACCTTGCTGCAGGTACAGGAGCCTCCTGTTCCTCCTCAGATACACCCATCACCCTTGCCTCTAAGCCTCTGCATGTGCATAGGGTGAGCTGGGAGCAAAGACAGGCCAACGGGTTGGTCCGTTTCCTCTGCCCAAGTGCTGGTCCCTGCCAACCTGCACTGCTCTTCCCTTCATTTCTGTTCAAAGGTCTTTCCTCAGACAGACCGTCCCTGAACCACCCTTCTGTGAGGACCCAGGCATTCTTTTTTTTTTTGTACAAAGGATCGAACTCATGACCTCGAGCTTGCCAGGCAGGCGCTTAAGCCACTGAGCTAAATCCCCGGCCCGGACCCAGGCATTCTTAGGAAAGAAATGTGAAAGCTATCAGAATCAAAATGGTGCTGCTTAAGCCAACCCTAACAACAAAGTTGAATAAACAAGGAAAATCAAGAGATTATGAAGGAAAGCTTTTTGTTGTTGTTTTGGTACTGGGGATTGAATTCAGGGTCTTCACACTTAGCTATATTCTCAGGCCTTTTTGGTCTTTTTGAGACAGAGTTTCACTGTGCAGTTCAGGCTGGCCTTGAACTCACTTCATAGCCCTGGCTGGCCTCAAACTCCCAGAAATCCTCCTGCTTCGGCTACCTCAGCCTCCAGAGAGCTGAGGTCAGGTGTGTGCCACCACATGAAGCCTCTCAGGCCTTTTAATTTTTTTTTTTTTTTGAGAGGTGGTCAGCTGGGTATGGTGGCGTACACCTATAATCCCAGCATTTGGGAGGCTGAGGCAAGAGTTCAGGGCCAGCCTGGACTCCATAGTGAGACTCTGCCTCAAAAAAAAAACAATCTACATACACGAAACAAAAATGACACAGGTTGACCTCAACTCTTTTATCTCTCCTGCCTCAGCCTCCCAGGGTGCTGGGATTACAGGAGTGCACCACTGCTACAGCTAAAGGAAAGGTTCTTAACCATGACTGCCTGACAAGTCTCCCAAAGGATAGAGCCAGAACCCCACTTGCACAAAGGCCAGTGTGACTTACACACCCGTTCAGCTATGGACTGAACCCTCTCTTGTTATTAACCATTGTGGGCATGGCGTTTGGTTTCAAAACATCTGATGTAATCTTCTACTTCTGTCTTTCAAAACTTCCT
>PVJX010021298.1:0-32056 GCA_004027295.1 Dolichotis patagonum
TAGGATGTGCTTCAGTACTCCTTGAAGGTTGGTTTGGTGGATAGGAATTTCTTTAGTTGTTCTTTGTCATGGAAGTATCTTATTTCTCTACTAAATTTGAAAGATAGTTTTGCTGGGTACATCACTCTGGGTTGAAAGTTGTTTTCTTTTAGGACTTGAAATACTTCACTCCAAGCTCCTCTTAACCTGAAGGTTTGTGCTGAGAAGTCTGTGATTCTAATAGGCTTTCCTTGGTAGGTGAGTTGTGTCTTTTCTCTAAGGCTTTTAGCATTCTGTTTTTATGCTGTATGCCTGCAATCTTAATTATTATATGTTTGGGTGTAAGTTTATGTTGGTTGTGACTGTGTGGTGTTCTATATGCCTCACTAATTTGTATATCAGATTTCAAAATACCATTGACATACCTCACATATCTAGAGAAAACACTCCTAAAATTCATTTGGAACCAGAAGAAACCTAGAATAGCAAAGGCAATTCTGGGCAATAAAGGCAAGGCAGGAGGCATCTCAATTCCTGACTTGAAACTGTACTACAAAGCCACAGTGATAAAATCAGCATGGTACTGGCAAAGAAATAGACCTGAGGATCGATCAATGGAACAGATTAGAAGATGCAAGTATAGGTACAAAGACACTCAGTCACCTGATATTTGACAAAGGGGCTAAACATGTTCACTGGAGGAAGGATAGCCTCTTTAATAAATGGTGTTGGAAAAATTTGCTCTCCACGTACAGAAGACTGAAACTAGATCCATGCCTATCACCATGCACAAAACTAAAGTCTAAATGGATCAAAGACCTAAACATTAAAACAGGAACACTAAATCTACTAGAAGATAAGGTAGGTAGAAATTTTGGAGACATAGGGGTAGGCAGATATTTCATGAATATAATGCAAACTGCACGGGAAACACTTCAGAGAATCAACAACTGGGATCTCCTATTATTGAAAAATTTCTGCACTTCAAAAGAAATTACCAGCAGAGTGAAAAGAAAACCCACAGAATGGGAAAGAATTTTAACCAGCAACCTCTCAGACAAAGGACTTATATCAAGAACATATAAAGAACTGAAAAACATTAACCCCCCCCCGAAATTCAAAGACCCTCTCCAAAAATGGGCAGCTGAGATGAACACACAGTTCTCAGATGAATATATACAAATGGCAAACAAATACATGAAGGAGTGTTCACCATCACTGGTCATTCGAGAAATGCAAATTAAAACAACATTGAGATATCATCTCAAACTGGCTGCCATCAAGAAATCTACTGATAACAAATGTTGGCGAGGCTGTGGGGAAAAGGAACACTGCTCCATTGTTGGTGGGAGTGCAGACTGGTGCAACCACTATGGAAATCAATATGGAGAATTCTCAGAAGACTAGGATTGGAAATCCATTCAACCCAGCTATTCCCTTCCTGGGTATTTTCCCAGAAAAACTGAAAACGTCATATCTCAATGATATATGTGCATCTATGTTTATAGAAGCCCAATTTGTAATAGCTACATGTTGGAAACAACCAAGATGCCCAACAACTGCAGAGTAGATGAAAAAGATGTGGTATTTTTACACAGTGGAATACTACTCAGCTATAAAAAAGGATGATCTTGAGGCCTTCATAGGGAAATGGAGTCAACTTGAGGCCATCTTCACTAGTGAGATAAATAAGAATCATATTTATAAATATCACATTGTTTCTCAAGTGTAAAGGTAATAAGAAATATAAGAGTAATAAAACCCTAAATGTGTAATTGCTACTGTAAAAAACAGAGCAAAAGAAAGTGCTCTAAAGGATATAACTGCATGTATGTTTAAGTGTGTAAGATAGATGACCATACTACTGTTTTTGTTAGATGGTTGAGCAGAACTGTTAACAGTCTCATTGTTTGAACGTCTAGATTGTATGCTCTAATTTTATAACTTGAAAAATTATGTGCAATGATGAGAGTATGTAACATATCAAGTGGTGATTTCGTAGTGTTTTTGTTTTTTGTTGTTGTTGTTTTTGGGTTTTTTTGTCTTTTTGTTTGTTTTTGGTTCTTTTATTTTTTCCCTTTGCAATTCTGTATTGTTGCTACCATTTTTCTGTTTTGTCTGTTTTTTTTTTCTTTAAATAAAATTTTAAAAAAGAGAAATACTTAGCAGTTCTTTTATTACATTTTTCATTCTTCTTTTACCTGAGATGGTATTTCTGCTCTAATTTCTTTTAAAGTCTCATGAAATTGTCTCTTTACTTCCATTGCTATCACTTCAAATCTTCAGGTGTGCAGCTGCTGAACTGTTTCATTCATCTCCCGGACTTGCTCTGCTTGGGTTGGGGTCCAGGGTTTTCCTTTTGCTTCTTTGTCTTGACATTTTCTTGGGTTCTTACAAACAAGTGGGTCGTGAGACCCCAGGCACTTCCCACATTGGCTACAGTTTCTCCAGAGCATGATGGTTTGGTTCTCCTGGCCAGTGCTGGCCCCGGGTATCCAATGGTAGTCATTGGGTGCACTTGTGTAGGTTGGGCTGCTGTTTTTCCCAGCTCATGCTGGTTAGTTGTGGGAAAAGATGGTGAAGACACAAATATGCCTCTGTTCCTACAAGTAAATTTAAGTAATACAGCATTTTTGGTAACTTGGAAGAACTTTAGAAGCTGTATGACCTTAAACATGTGCACTTTCTCTTAGCAACCAGAATTTTGTATCTGATTTTCTTCACATTTGTATCATACATGTGCATATTTATTTACTCAATATCTTATTTAAACTAATATAAAAAATTGAGCACAGTTTTTTGTCAATAGTTTATCATTATTTTTGCTTATGTTTTTCAGTGTAATCCTATTGAGCAAACTAGTCATTTATTTCTTGAGTTTAGGTTTGCACTCATCTTGGTTGTGTGAAAATCGTTCCAGGCTCAGATTTGTTTTCATTTCCTTGGTTATCTAGCGGTGTCAACCCTGTCAGCAGAGACTACTGGACAGACACTGTAAGTGTTTGTTGCCTGTGTAAGTACGCATGCTAACAGATTGCTCTGCTGGAGCTCTGTGGATTTGCTTCTTGGCTGTATCATGCTTCTCCTGGTCAGCTCCAGCAGCTAGGGGCTGGGTTTTGAAGGAGCCACAGGTTCTGCATACTCAGTACATGTACTTCATAAAATTAAACAAAAACAAATTGCCTATGCTTTCCTTTGGTACCTCTCTCCTGGTTTTCTGTGTATTTTCTCTTGTATAAGACTAATTTTAATTCACAACCATGAAAGCAGATCTTTGAGAGGTTCTGTGGCGGCACCATAGTGCGCTGCCTGCATTCAGAGGCCACAGCTGACATTCTCTACCCAACAAGTCTGGTTCCCAGTCTTGAGACAGGTTCTGACATGCCTGCTGTATCTCAGTCTTGAGGGTAAGG
Organism: Dolichotis patagonum; assembly: GCA_004027295.1. NCBI lineage: Eukaryota > Metazoa > Chordata > Mammalia > Rodentia > Caviidae > Dolichotis > Dolichotis patagonum. Next base: position 3,393 of record PVJX010021298.1, read on the forward strand.
ACTGCTTTTTATTAGCATCCTTGCTGTTGTTAGACAATGTGTTATTACTCCACTTTCTTGTTAATAGTTCTTTTCAAAGATATATTGTGGTCTGACTTTTCTTGGTCCCAGGCAAATATTATTTCTTTATTAGTATATCTATAATTCACTCATTTCCTGTATCCTGTGACATCATTAAATGTGCATATATTACCTGTTTGCATGGCTATTGATGAGTTTTCATAATAGTTAATACGTTAATTGGTAGTTAACACATCATTTGCCACACATTTTGTGTAAAGTCTTACTTAACATTATCTCTTAGCCTTAGCAGACATAAATTATTTTCTGTACTTCTAAAACTAAAAAAATGAAATTCAACAGCATAAAATGACTTGTAGAGTTATATAATTTGTCGGACAGAAAAGTAAAACAAGAATTTATAATAATTATGAATTCCAAAAATTATTGTTATTTCTGCCTATTTTGCAATTTAATCATGGAATACATGATACAAAAAGTGGTATTTCACCATGACACTTTGGAAAGTACCCTGTATAGAAGCCAACTATCCATTTATTACCAAGGTTCATTAAAAAATAATAAGCTTTGACACAGGTTGTTGGAGCCAGAACAACAAAATCAATGTCAGAAATCATTTTTTCCCAAAGATAACCTAGAATGTTAAAAGGGAAATATAAAGCACTTAAAAACTGGGTTTCCAATGGGTTTCTAAACCAAACTCATTTGAAAAGTTATTGGTAACCTCCAAGTGTGGAGGTTTTCATGCAGTACTAGGCCCTTACATTTCTAGTCAATGATAAAGATGATGGAGAGTAACATTTTAAAATCAGTATGACAATGAAAGCAAATAATTGAAATTCAAATTTAGAAAGAGCTTTATTAAAAAGGTAAGGGAGTTCACAAGATGAATGTGATTATTCCTTTTCTCCTAAAGGAGAAAAGATGTTTAAAAACTGTATGGCAGAGAGCTCAATAATGGAAGAGAATCCAAAAATCAGTACCCCAAATGAGTTTAATATAATTACACCTCAAATCCATGATCATCAGCCAAAGTTATTCAGAAAAATAAGAAAAAAACACTTTCTCATGCTGTGGCCTAACGGTATGGTTTATACCTAACCAATCTGTGAATAAGAGTCAGACTGAAGACCAATGTGAACATTTGTGAATTTTCTCTGCTCTTTCAATACTGCATCCTCTCTGTTGTGCTCACAGCCTTGAGGGGTTTCTGTTGTGCTCAGTATTTATCTGTCAAATGGATAATGCTTGGAGTGATTTTTCAATAGTTAATCTTGATAATCAACTTTACTGTCTTAAAAGTTTCTTAGGAAATTAGTAAAGCCCCTTTCTGGGAGTGTGTGGATGAATCATGGGGTATGGCCTTGGGACACTGTCTGCTCTTTCCATTCTTGTTTCCCCTTTTTTCATTTTTATTTTTTTACATTTTTATTTTAAAGAGGATAAAACCAAGGAAAACAAAACAGAATAAAACCAATCAAAACAAACCAGTGCAAGTGACAGAGAACCTCAAAATATTAAATCAAGAACAGTTACCAAAATGTCTTTTTTTGTCTCCAAAACAGCTGCATATACTTTTGCATATAGTAAATATCAAACAGAACAAAATAGAATAGAAACAATAAAAACTAAACAATGCAACAAAGGACTTCAAAGCAAGACAACAGCAAATCCAAAATAGCCATCATAATGTATCTTGCCATCTTTGAGACAGCTGTCCATGCCATCAAATTTTACACAATCAAACAAAACTAAAGAAAATGAAACCTAACCCAACAAAACAATGAAAACAATATATGACTTCAAAACAAAAATATAGGGGGCTGGGGATTTAGCTCAGTGGCATAAGTGCCTGCCTTGCAAGTGCGCGATCGTGAGTTCGATCCCTGGTACCAATAAAAAAAATTTTTAAAACCCAAGAATGTAAGGGATTAACAATGGCTACCACCCTCCGAAGAAGGTCCTTCCCTAAATGCCACACTGCATTACTTCTATCCTCTGAACAGACGATCAGACCACTGGCCCCAGACCTTTGAGGTCAGTGAAACACCAAATACCACAGGCATCCAATTGCATTTCAGCTCGATAGCTATCATCACAGCCTGTGTTTCTCTGTATTAGCCAATCACTTAGGGAAAAGGGTGGGCATTGGTTGGTACTTCTTGTCTGAAAGTCTGTGCACCAGACAGAGTATTTTTTCTTTAATTTGTGTGTGTCTGGTAATTGTGTCTTAGCAATGGAATGGTGACTAATACAAGTAGTTGTTTGATCAGCTGAATAATGTTCAAGGAATAAAGCAATGGATGTTAAAATATAAACTTTTTCAGATCCTAGCCCAGAATAACACAAGTATTTGCACAGGTATTATTTTTGATGTTTCAAATTATATAACATAGTTTGCTATTTACTAATTTTTAACAATAATTTATGAAACCAATTATGATGTTAGTTGATCTTAAATTGTAGAACATGGCTCTCCAAAACTCTTTCTGATCAAGTAATAAAGCATCAATAAAAATAATTCAGTTTGTTGACTCCTATGTTGAAGTGTAAAGTTCAGTTTATATACACCAATAAGCTTAATCTTCAGCACATAAACCTGTCTTTTATTCTCCAAATAATTACCTGTTGTACATACAGGCACCAAGTTTTCCAAATTGTTTCTTTATTAAATTGAAATAATCTTTATAGAAATAGAATCATATATACATCTTATTACATTTCATTATAAGTATGTAATTTACCTGCACTTCATTTAACAGGTTGATGTTTCAATTTATATTTCTCCTGGAATCTTTCTTCATATGCATGGTACAATTTATATTTTTCTGTTTAATATAGCATTTATTGGATATTCTGTTACTAGGTATTGTCTGCTCATAGTTTAAGGATTCTTCACTATTTTAAAGTTAAGTGGTTGCTTACAAAGCTAAGAACAGCCAAGATTAAAACAGAGAGTTGGAGGCCACTAATAAATTTGGAAAGTATTTATATGGTCCACATGCTAATAATTGTGGACTGCTGTTTTAAAACAGCTGGTGATTCTGGTTTTCTCCCTGATTCCTCCCACTGCATTTGCTACCCTTTATCTCATAGTCATGACTGCCCAAATGATTTAATTAGAAATTACAAGCTCTGTCACTTCCCATTAATTGTCCAAGTAGGTTTTTCAATTTCAGCACTGTCAAATCTACCACTATTCTGCGTTACCGTAGATTCTGACTGGAGTGGAAGATGATCAACAAGAGGACAGACAGGCTTCACTTAGAGGTCATGCTCTTTCCATACAGACCACCAGAGGAACACAGAATAAACAGACTTCAGGGCCTTTCACCCACTCCTCATTAAAAGCATAACTTGTCCTTTTTCTGAGGAAGTCAGAGATTTTAAAACTGTTTTTTTTTCTAAAAGCTAAACAAGAAAACAAGCAGTGAATCTTCACATATGTCCACAAATATTAACAAATAGTTAAAAGAACAAAGTTTGACCTTAATTTTGTATTAGTCTTCTTTATTTCCTTTAAACCTTGGGTTGGATTCTTTCTCAGAAATACATATAGATATGTTAATTAGTTAAGGAGTGTCTGTTTTAAAGTTGGTAACACAGAGCTGATTAGTCCTAAATTTGCTAAAGCATTTTCATCCCTCTTCAAGACTGAGCACACCAAAATTAAAGATTTACAGTAGTATTAAGTTTCCAGTGAACACTTAGAAGTCTTCACTCATTGCTCTACACTTATGGTGACCTTAGATTCAGGCAAATCCTCCACAAGGCTGAGACCACCTGAAGCAGAAATCATCTTAGGGAGACCAAAGGACCCCTTAAGCAATAAAGGTTTCTTAGGAGTCATTTTACAAAGTTAACCTCAGCCTCTCAAAGAAAACCTGACCTCATTTCTTTAACAGACCATGATGGTTTTCTTTAGCAAAACTGGGCCCCCTTCTGCTATCTCTAATTCTTTACCTCTGCTTAATAAATCAACTGTGTGTCCACTGATGTGTTGAGAAGTGCTTTTCTGCGAGCACATTAAGAACATATCTGTGCTCAGTGATCTGAGTTTCCCTAGTTGGAGGCTCCTTTTAACAAACCAGCAGAAGGATCTTCTCCACCTACCTAAGTGCAGAATTAAAATACACACAATTCTACCCCGGCCAATGTCAAACCTGCTAGGTAACCTTCCCTATTAACTTTTTGAAGCTCTTAGCCCTCACACTGCAAGGAGAAGCAGAATATCTGTGGCCTCTTGCCTTCTGGATACCACACACAAACATATATTCTAACATATTGACATGTTTCCCCCTTAGATATGACCTAACATGTAACAAGGTGCTATACTGAAGAATGGAAAACTTCACATAGGGAATACAATTTAGTATTTTCTGCTTAGGGATATTTTTCTTTAAGCAATTTAGAAATATAGTTAAGTTTAGTAATATGAGGGTTTTACATACACTTATAATCTTATTTTATCCAATCTACAATCAGATTAAGAAACAATAAAATGCCTATGGGTTATAGAAGGGAACCTGGTGCTTTACAAGTACATTGCATCATGTATTTAATGTTACATATAATAGTTGTTGCTGAATGCAAATAAATGTAAAAGATATTTTTAAAGATGATTAATTTCTTTCTTAAGAAGATTAAAGTAGGACACTAATATTCTCAGTAGTATAGTTAGAAGTATGAAACATGAATTAGTAACACAGATATTAGAAAGTAAATCTTTTACAGAAAATGAAGATTGACATGTACGAGGTAGCAAAGAAAGTCTTCATGCACCTTTGAAGAGATAATGGCTCAAGACTTTTAGTAATTTCTCTGACTATTACATTGTGGCAAACACTCACTTTGCCTGTCACAGGACTCATTACCATTCTATCAAACCAAGACTTAAGGAAGGAAACTAAGAATAACCTTCTAAAGAAGTAAGGCAAGATGCAAATATTATTCATAACTTTAACATGCATAATAAGTAGCATTTCAACTTGAAGTTATATCAGCTAGGGAATAATTTGCTTGCATGAATTTGACCCTAATAAATTCTTCAGTATGAAAATTAGTAATATGACATTAGCTACAGGTATGTAATTAAACTCATTGAATTTATTATGGAAATATTGAGAAAGATTGAACATTCAGTCATCCTGCTAGAGTAATTTAAGCCACTGTGTCCATCCGAGAGTTTAGTAAGTTTAGTACAAAGTGTATGAAGGTAGAATGCGCTAGTGGAAACGGAAAGGTTGTTTTGCCATTCTGAGAGTCATGTCTTTTTGTTTTAGTCATTGACTCACTTAATGTTGCAGTCATTTATTTATTCATTTAATAGACACCATGTTTGTTCTGCAAATAGATGCATTAACAGCACTGTGTCAAGGGTCTCTTCTATGAGGAGAGGGTGATGCGGGGAAAAGGGTAGAGCTCCTTACTCTCCTACTTCCGGCTCACCGTTTCAGCATCCCTGGCTTCGGTGATGTTCTCCAAGTTTGTTGTTCTCCCAGTAATGTCCTGAAGATCCCACCTTACCTAGTTGGAAGTGGAGGGCTTGTTATAAGAAGATTTCTAGGAGTTATTTTATCCTTCACTTTATGTTTATAAAGGGGATGTGATGGGCAATTGGGAGTGTCACCATGACTTAGATGCATGACCAAACATCCTGAGTGAGAGTGCCATGCCAGACTACTTCTGCTTGGGATGAACCTTTGAATCATACACCCAGTGAGGCAGACTGTCCTCCCTGTTATGGGTGGACTCATCCAATCAGATGAAGACTTAAATCATGGGAAAAGAAATTTCCTGTATGTGTGCCCAAAATGAGACTATCAGTCTTTTCCAGCCTTTAGATTTACTCAATCATTGATTTTTCTTGGGTCTTGAGCTTATTGACTTTTAGACTGGAAATTGCAATATGAGTTCTCTTGGTTTTCCACCATTTGGATTTGAGGAGGAGGGGAGGAGGAAGAAAGAGAAGAGAAGAGAAGAGAAAGAAGAGAAGAGAAGAGAAGAGAAGAGAAGAGAAGAGAAGAGAAGACGAGGGGAGACGAGGGGAGGGGAGGGGAGAGGAGAGGAGAGGAGAGGAGAGGAAAAGAGAAGAGAAGAGAAGAGAAGAGAAGAGAAGAGAAGAGAAGAGAAGAGAAGAGAAGGGAAGAGAAGAGAAGAAGAGAAGAGAAGAGAAGAGAAGAGAAGAGAAGAGAAGAGAAGAGAAGAGAAGAGAAGAGAAGAGAAGAAGAGAATAAGGGAGTAGAGGGGAGCGGAGAGAAAGAAAGGGAAGGGAAGGGAAAGGGAAAGGGAAGGAAGAGAGGGGACAAAAGGAGACAGTGGGAAGAGAGGAGACAGTGGGAAGAGAGGAGACATACCCTCATGCATGCACAGACTAACACATTCCATTGGTTCATATTTTCTGGTGAAGCTTAATAAAAGCTATGCTATACCTATTCAAGTCTATACCAGAATATGTATATATATTAGATGCTAGATATCATTGTACTAATTTGGATTTATATTTATAAATCATAAATAAATAATATAAATCCTAACTAAGGAAAATATATGATGTTGTCTCTCAAAAGGTCGGGGTTCAGTCTCCACCTTTCTTTGTTTACCCAACACTGTTTCTTCTCCTAAGGAAGCACAAAGTAGGATGTTTCTCCTCACACTCTACTCAGTGATGGACAGGGAGAGACGATTCAAAGGTTTTGGGTTGGGATGGAGCAGATTATCCTCTTTATGTGTATTCTTGATATCATTCTTGATTTCTATGCTCCTGGCACCTTAACTCTGTTCTAGTGTACGTTCTGTGTTCTCTGCAACTCTGGATGCGGAGACAGCATCATTCTACTCTTGGTGCAAGGTGTTACTCAGCCATTGGAGTTGGGGGTAGAAGAGTCAATTTCGTGACTCTTCCAGCAAGACACTTTTACTCTAGAAATAGTTCTTTGTAAATGGTGTTATTAATCACTTCCGACCTGTAAAGAATATAATTATGGAAGCCCGTAACTGATGAGGACACAGATTCTGACATACACACAAAAGCAAAGAGGAAACCTCAGCACTCAGAAGGCTGAGGCAGGAAGATTATTGTGACTTTGAGGCCTGCCTGGGCTACATAGTGACAACCTGTTTAAAAAAATCAAAGAGAAGCACTTAAGCTTTAATTAGAACTTTGATATTATAAGTTAGCAATTTTTGTTAGAAATAAGTAGTTTAACACCAAAACAACTCTAATCCATTGCTTGATGGCAGGAGACACCTTTTGTCATTTTATAGGCAACATATAATTGATCAAAGAAGCTATAAAGAAAATATACAAAAAATTAAAATGGATCAGTGTTTTTAGGCTAATACATGATATATATAATATTATATATATATATATATATATATATATATATATATATATATATCTTTTTGAGAGCAAACAATCCTAATACATAGTGTATGTAGTGTGATATAGTGCATTTATCCATATATTTTGAGATGATATTTGTAAAGAAATATATGGAAATATACTTTTTAAAATATATTTCATGGTATAGTAAAGGCACATGAGAAGGCAAATAAGACAATATTCATAGCAGCCACTAAATCGTGGTTAAATATGTTATTGCTGCTATGCTTTAAAAATTTAAGGCATTCTCTTAGATCCTGCAGAAACTATTGCATATTACTTTTTATTGCCTATATCCAAAATATGGATATTTCCTCAGAATTTTCAAAATCTGTGATCCACAATCTATTTTCACAAAATATCTTTTTCTTATTATGTTCTAAATAACTTCACATTAGAAAATAATAACTCGAAGTGTGATTGATACATCATACCTTATTTTTCTTACATATGTTTACTGCTAAGTATGCCATAAACTAGTAAGAGAAGATATTTTTAATTGTGAGCAAGATACACTTTTTAGCAACTTCAAAACAATTCCAGATAATTTGCAGGCAATTTTTGTAGTCTTGCAATAATATGTTTGTGCTGATCCATGTGAAAGACAAAAATGGGCTACTGAAACGTCGTTTTCATAATCCTGGCTGAAGAACTTACCAGCAATCATTTTTAGTTTCAGTTAGCTCACATTTATTATGCTCATATCATGTGCCAGAAGAAGTAAAATTGCACCATAAAAATATCCATAAATTATTTGTATATGTTAAAGTGTATTCACAAAGTTAGAGAATTTATCTTGATTCGTTCTTTGTACCTGGGATAGAGTCATGAGTAAATATCACTCTCCTTTGGGAATACGTAAGACCAACCATGTGCATGTATTTGATTTCTCCATTTTTTGTTGAAATTGGAAATTGAACTCAGGACCTTGCTCTTGTCAGGCAGGTGCAGTGCCACTGAGCTATATGCCCGGGCACACTCATGTATTTGAAAGGTAGAGAGAAACCATAATTATTTTCAAACATGAGGAATTCTTCTGATTTCCATGTGTCATCCTTGTTCTCATGACTAAGAATGAGACGTTAGATTCACACTGATGAGGTTTTAGTCTGCGTAACCGGTTTTCTTCTGTGATGTTGGGGAGGCTGATCTCTGTCTCTGAGCCTTTGCTGAATGATCTGCACCTGTCTTAGATTTAAACACCTACACAATGAATAGCAGAGAGTTGAAGCTCAGTGTAAATAACTTTGGGGAAGACTATAATGGTACATATGTGAAGACTGGCTGGCCAGAAGAATGGGTTAGGGAGACGAAATATTGAGGATGCAGAGAGAATGCTAAAGGACTGTAATCTGAAAACAATGAGAAGACCAAAGGAAACCAACCTGAACTATGTGATGGAATAAATTTTCCATATCTCTTGAGGATTAACATTTGAGAAGAGACAAAAATATGAACTTAGTTCATGCCAAGTTTTTCACGCAAAGATGTGTGCATAGTTATTATTTTTAGCAAAAATGGGAGACAGGAAGATTTGAGACTGATTGGAAGTGTTGAGTGGAGTGGGATTTAATATCTATGGGATCCTAAAAGGCAAGTCCTAAACCATTCGCTTCTTTCATCTTAAAAGAGTGGCCAGTAGTACGTATTCTACAAAATGAAGACCTAATTCTTTATATCCAGTTTCCTTAGTTACATGCTGACAGTCTGCAGAGCAGTAGAGAAGGTCCTCCTGGAGGGTTATGTTGGTAACCTGACAGCATTAGAATGCACGTGTTCATTGAGTTGCTGGATAAGTAGTTGCCAAGTGTGACAAGCACAGACTTCAACCATTACTCTTGCTGAACAACGGGCTCATGTATGTAATGCAAAGGGATATAACCGCAGGGAATTTTATGAGCTGTTAAACTCCTTTCGTTAAAAAAAAAAGGCTTCACAATAATAGTACTGAAGATTTTTCCAGAGTTCAAGACTTAATATGCTTAGTGTAATCTATGAACTGAAAAAAAAAGTTTAAGCATTGACTTCTGAAACTTGAACTTTGTAGTTCAGAAAGCATAATTCTGTACAAAAGGAAATGGTGCAAAGTGAAATAAGAATGGAAACAACTAAAGGTTAATTTAATGCAGCGTCTCCTTGATTGCTTTTGACCCTGGCATTGTTTTTCTACTTTAAATTCTTTTTTGCTTTCTTTGTTCTGTAGTTTTGTATTTGGAAAGAATTCAAATTTTTATTTTTAAAATAACTTTTAAAAATACAATATCAGGAGCATAAAATATCAGTATCCATGTTCTTATTTTTATAGCTTGGAATTGAACTGATTATGGCATTCAATAAAAACGGTTTTTAATAAAAAATCTGAACAAAAATATAAATCACTCTATGTTTTCACATTCGGTGAACTTTGGAAGCACTTAATAAAAGTTCATTGAATTCAGAAAATGTCCTATGTGACTATCGTCACATCACCCACACGGATGTGGCATGTTTAGAACTACTATTGAACTCTCCCATTTATACTAGGAGTCTGACACAGTGAAAACTGATATCTTGGTCACAGACGGTGATAAGAAAATGCAGCTACTTGGTGCCTAGTTTAAAATGGCCAACTGGTCAAACGTTAAGTAAAAGGAATGTCACTGAGAAAATATTCTTCCTAAAAATAGACTTTAAAAGGAGAGCTGCTTCTTCACCTCTAGATTTCTCTATGTCTGTGATTTTCATGTGGAAAGCCCTTCCATGGCCTTACTTTTAAAACTGGTCTAAAGATGCTTAGCATCAGAGTCAAATCTTGCTATGGCTTCTTACTATGGCATATCACTTTCCAATTGCACAGATCAGTCAAAACCCACTGTCTTCTAGACAGAAGTACTTGGCAGTGCCTAGTACGTCTCAGTTGACTCTCACTGTCTTGGGATCTATCTATGAAATCACAAAATTCAACAGAAAATGAGGAAGATCAGTAAGTCAGCTGGCTTTTTGGATGTGTGAGCTTCAGTTTGCATCTGAAAGTGTGGTGCCAACTAGACCCAGGTAAACTGACACAGGGTGGGTTCAGATGCCTGACAGGTGGGTTCTATTTATTCTGAGAGATGCCACTCTCTCAAGGAATTAAATTGAATTGAATCTTGTCCCATATTCTGCTACTCCAACTTGCTTCTTTTTGTACATTTGCAAAACAATGTCTACATGGGAATTAGAAGATAAAATTTATTGCAGAAAGACAAAAAGCTATTGAAAATTTTGTAAACATTTATAAAAACCGGTTTGACTACTGTTCAGATGTTACATTCATTACAGACATTCATCCTTGTTTAGGAGGTTGACACAATTTCCTTTTTGGCAGATGTTTTATTTGTTTTTTTGTAATGATATCAGAGCTTGATTTGACTAAAATCTGTTGCGGTGTGTGACTGGCAGAGAAATCACAGTTCCCCAGCAATGGGACCTTGTGTCTGAGAGCTACGAATCCCACTGCCAGAGCTCTCTTGTGTGTGTACATGCATGTGTGTGTGTGTGTGTGCGTGTGTGCATGTGCACTCAGGCGTGTGTGTGATTACTTCCATCAGATGTTGCTTCCTGAGCTGAAGTTTTGGCTGCCAGAGCCCAAGGCAAAAGCAAACGCAAAGCCTAGAGAGGTTCAGGAAGAAAGTTACATCTGAAGTATTCGGCAGACAATAATACACAAGAGTGAGAATTAAACAAGGTTGTAAAGAAGAATAAAATGATAAATCCAGCAGGTAGAACCTATTTGGATAGGAAGAAGAGCGTGGATCTTAGATTTAGACAAGGTGGATGAAAATCGAGTGCTCTGATTCTCTAGGCTTTGATTAGCCAATTTTATTCACTACACTGAGCTTTAGTTTTCTCATCTTATTTTTTCATAACCAAAAAAATAACATTTATCATAATGAAAAAATATATAGTGAAAAGATTTCCTGAACAGCCTGTGTTTCCTCTTAAAGATAAGTCATTATATTGTTATGGCTATTTGGAAAATCTTCAGTATAGTCAGAAGTGAAAACTTACACTGAGATATCTCAGAAAGATAAAGATTTGAAATCACCTCAGTTTTGACTGCTAATCCTAATGAAGTTCCTTGTTGGTTGCCAACTCATTTATGTCCCTGATCATTTAGAAATTGTAAAGCATGTAAGGAAAAAGGAAGTACATTCCACAAGTAAAAAAGTAGGAATATCTTTTTCAACTTGGCAATAGTGAACGTTGTCATTAAGAATGTAACTGAGATCAAATTAACCTTTATAATCTTGCTGCTTCTCTCATAATTCATATGCATCCAATGTACTACTTTTTATTTCTCCACAGTGACAACAGTTTAAGGAGAAATGAGTAACCAACCACAAGCAGAGCAACCACAAGTGGGCATTATACAAAACGTAGGACTTGAGACAATAATAAACAAAACAATGACCAACATAGAATAAAGTTAGGTATTACAACTGAGAATTGGTAATCTTGAGTCACACATTGAAAGGGAGGAGGATAAGAGACACTAGCACATTTTGAGAAACTACTCTTAATCTACGTTCCATACCCGGCACTTGAAAAATGCCCACATGAGATATGTTTAGTCCCTCAATAATCCTGTGAGACACCACTGTCATTTCAATTACAAGATGTCAATAGCACTACATTCACTGGGTGGTGAATCATAGAGTTAGGATTAACCATGCAGGTGGTCAACATTTATGCATTTTGTCCTCACCACATACCTATCAGTGCAGCACATGGAGGAAGCAGTTGGTTAAAACGGTTGGGGAGATTTTCTGAGATAAAGGGTAAATTTAACAAGTTTTATGAGAAATTTAATTAGCAAACCACCTAGGAGTAGGTCTAAGTTGCTCTGTTTGGAATATAGTCTGCGTTTAGAAATTAGAAATTAATTTGAAGTAACAAGGAGATGAATATAATGTGTAAAAGTTCATGCTAGCCAGATAATGATACGTCTAAACTACATTTCCATAAAGGTGATTTTGTGATTACATGTTCTAACTTTATTGGAAAAGAATCAAAATTAAAAGAAAGGAAAGCATAACATTCTGATAAATGGAAGAAGATTATTTTTCAGTAACCTTCATTCTTATCAAGAACAAAATTCAATAGAACATCATTTTGTTGTCTACAATTATGTATTTCAAAAAAGATCATATTGTCATTGACTCGCTTTAGATTTTCCATTCATTACCATAAAATGTAGTTTCTATTCCCTTAGTAGTTTGGCATGGCATTGATATGTAAAACTTGGTGAGTTGAAAGTTACTTGCTATATTTTCTAGAATATAATGTAATCATATTCATGTAATGGGGATTCGGAAGGAAAAGTAAGAACAATAATTTACATAGATTCTGCCTTACATTTTATCTCTGATCTACTGTGAGCTGCCCTGACCAAAAAAAACCGTCTCCATAGAACTCTGTTGAAAGAACTTTGATAGGGCCTATTCTTTCCAATACTCTCAATTTGAAAAGTAAATGTAAATTTTTTAAAATCATGGGATATTACATATTTATTTTTCATCTTTGTAGCTACTGGAGTTCAAAAGTGTAAAACAGATAAATGAAGCTCTCATCGTGCAAATCACATTAGCTTAGAGGATATGGCTGTGTGATTTCCTCTAAATGTTAAAGTACACTTTAAAGTGTTTTTAGGGTTCAGGCTTTAGTGTGTCCTACAGGCTAAATTCTACCAGCAATTATGTTGTCTTCCATTGGATGACTTTAATTTGATATGATTATATAAACTTAAGCTTTTCATAGGATAGATATCCAAGTCCTTTGGAGTAATAGTTTGAACCAAACTCCTCTTAATTTAAAGAAATTTAAAAAAGAATATGATTATTTAAATTAATATGAACCCAGTAGATGTAAACTTATTGCTAGAGGTAAAAACATAAGAAACTAAAACCTGTAGAAAACACTTTTTGAAGTTTAGGGTTAACAAGTTATCTAAGTTTGTAGCATAATTTAAAAAAAGTTTTTTAGACTAGTTAATTAAAGTCCATCATCTACACGTTTGTGTATTTTTAGACAGGTAAGAAATAGTTTTGTATTTTTAGACAGAGCAACAGAGAAAACTACTGACAGTTTTAATCTGCATTTTTTTCAGACCAAAACCTTCTTCAGTTTCCCCAGGAAACCTCCTGGGAAAACAGAACTATCACAGAGGCTTTGGACATTTATTTGTGGTAGGTATATTCATAGTTCCCCAAAGACACTGATATCCTAGTCCTACAACCGTGATTATGTTATTACACGCGGAAAACAGGTTGAAAATGAAAGTGAGATTGCTAATATTTACAAAACCAACTTTTAAACAAGCATTTTTTTTCAACATCATTTATATGGGTCCAAGGAAATCATAATAGCTATTAGATTTAAGAGAAGGTTGAGAGGGCTGGGGGTATAACTCAGCGGTATAAGTGCCTGCCTGGCACGCGCAAAGTCCTGACTTGGATTCCTGGTGCAAAATAAAGAAAGAGAGACAAGGGAGAGTGAGAGAGGAAGACAGACAGAGAGAGAGAGAGAGAGAGAGAGAGAGAGAGAGAGAGAGAGAGAGAGAGAGAGAATAGGTGGACAGACAATAGAGACGGTAGTATTGCGGGTGAAGTTCCTCATGAAACTGTGGGAGGGACTTTTGTGCTATTTTATCCTAGTGAAAAAAGAGTCAGACTTGTGATTTACTGAGTCATAAAATAAAAAATTTGTTTTGATTTTAGGCACTAAATTCAGAGTAATTTGTAAAAGAAGCAATAAGAATGTAATGCATATTTTTCTAATAGTCTTATATAACTGTATATATGTTTAAGTGTGCAAGATAGATAACAGTACTACTAAGTTTTTGTTAGTAAATCAAACAGGATAGTTTGCACACTCATTGTTTGTCTGTCCATTTTTATGCATTGATTTTGTTACTTGAACAACTACTTCTAAGATAACAATATGTAATTTATCAACTAGTGATTACTATTATTTTTTTGACTCGTCATTTCTTACTGTTATTTTTTTTTGAGATTCTGTATTATTTCTACCCTTTTTTCTGTTTTGCTTTTTTTCTCTAAATAAAAAAAAGAAAGCCTTATTAAGTATTACTAAAAATATGGAGTGACTTTGAAATCTGGCATGAGTGTGGTTGGAAAGATTTTGAGAAGCATGATACATAGCTCTTAAATAGACAAGAACACATGTCAGAAGATACAGGGATATTGAGGGCTCTGTCTGTGAGGACTTAAAAAAGCAGCAAAGAACAGAGGCTCAGAAAAACAGAACTGTATAAAGCAGAGGTGATGAGGGTTAAACTGCACATTCATATATTTTCATGTAAAGTATTTTACTCTGGTTTCTTCTTTCAACTTACACTAAGATGAAAGAGGAAAGATTGAACTTTTCTCTGTTTCCTATATGTCTCTTCTATTTTGTTACCTGTATTTCTCATTTGATAGTTTGGATTATGTTTTGTACTAAGTACTTTGAAGACAACAATACACAGTGTAGTAACTATTGTTATTCTATTATTTGATTATGAAATTTTTTCATAAGATAAAAGATTAGCAATGCAAAAGAATATATATATGTATATATATATTTATACATATATGTATGTATATATATACATATATATATAATATTAGATAGCAACTGCTGAGCACACTGGAGCTAGAAATAGATGACTTAGTAAACTATCACATATCCTTGCTAAAATAAGGAAGTTAATACCAGGTGTGATGGCTCAAGTCTATAAACATAGCACTCTAGGAGGCTGAGGCAGGAGTATGGTAAATTCAAGTCCAGTCTGAGCAAATTAGGGACTTAGTGAAACTGTCTCAACATAAAAAAATAACTAGAAGCATAACTAATTGTAAAGTTCCTGGCTTCACTTTATTTGGTAAACATCCAAGAACTTTCAGAGTCTGATGTTTTTTCACTGAAATTTTTATTCATATGGATTTTAGATTCCTATGCAGTTGTAAGAACCAGTATAGACAGGTTCCTTTGCATACTTCACCTATTTTCCTATTTTGAAAAACTGTAATTAAAGAAAACACAACCTAGATATTGTTATTGATACAATCTACTTACCCTTTTCAAATCTTTCCAGTTTTACTTTTGTCTGTGTTTGTTATAGTTGTACATAATTTTAAGTATTTTTGAATTCTGAAAGGATGACTTCTTAATCTCAAAGACTTCTGTGATGGTCAAACTCCACAGGTTTTACATATCTTTAAAAATCAGAGATATTAGTGCTAGAATAGGCCATTTTGTGCTGTAGGAGTTCCAAAAAAAAAAAAAAAAGTTCCTGGCTTCAATTCGTATGTATGTGTGTGTATACAGACATGGAATTTGCTTTTAGAAAACATGTTTTATAGAAATAAAATGCTTACACAACTATTTCTTATATGCCAAAGATCAGAAGTTCAGATTATTCGATCACACTAGAGTGGTTTGGAGATCGCAGTGCCTCAGATGGAAGAGGCAGGCGGCAATGCAAGAAGAGCACAGGGCACTGGCTCTGATGGTGGAGGAAGGGTCCAGGAGCTGAGGCACATGAGTGCACTTGAGACATCTGGAAGGTCATGGAGGTGGACTCACGCCCAGGGCTTCTGGTAGGAGTGATGTCTCTTGGTACTCTGCTGAGGGGTATCATTCTCCCACCCACTCTTATACACTGTCTTCCACAAAGTTAAAAATGAGGGAACAATTCCATACTTGCTGTGTGATACCATTCTTTCTGGTACCAAGACTGACATGCAAGGCTGACATGAATAGTATAAGAAAAGAAAAGTAAAGCAATGTGTCTTATGTAGTTAGAAGCATAGATTTAATCCTTATCCAAGTATCTATAGAAATAATTATATCAAATAAACAATGAATTTATTACACCTCTGCAAGAACGGTTCTGTATTGAAAAATCAATAAATATAACTCACCAAATCAACAAGCCAAGAAGGAAATATTATATCATCATAACAAAAGATGAAGAATCTATATCAATTTTACTAAAATCCAATAAATAGATAAAAATTTATGGCAACTGGGAAAGAACTCCAAACATAATGACCTTGTACTAAAACAAACAAAACCATATCCATACCATACTGAGTGCAAATCAAACTTCCTTCCCTATAGTATGGGGAGGAAATGAGACCTTCATACTCAAATATGTTGTTGAATAGAGTTTTAAAGTTTCTGCAAATTCAGTGACCTCAGAAAGAAAAAGCAATCATGATTTGGATGAGGGGAAATAGAATGGGTCTTGTTATAGAAATCAAGATTGCTGGTGATGGGATTGGGAGGAGCTGGCCAACAAGCCACATGGGTCCAGGAAGAGAAAAGCCAGACAGTGCCTCCCTTGGGCTTGAGCAGCACCCCCCCACCCCGGTAAGCAACAGGCTGCTTCAAAGGCCAGGCTGAGTTGATAGAAACTGAGATACAAACAGCAACTGCGTGCTTGTATTGTTTGGTTGACTTTGCAGGCCTGGGGACAGCACTCTCAGCATCTACTGGGGGAATGATAGTATGCAATACCGCAAAATGGGGGATTCCTTTCTATCTTGTTTTTGAAATTCTGTATATTTTCACTGTGTTGTTGTGTTCCAGTTAATTGTTTTACTTTATTCAATGTTCTTTTTTGATTGGTTTTATCCTTTTTTGTTTTGGTTTGACTTTGCTATGTGTGATGGAATGGCCAACTATGGTGAATATGGCAAGATATGCTATGGTAGCCCTTGGTGTTTTCCTGTTATCCTCCTTCAGAGTTCTGCACTAATTTCACTGCTTTGCCTTGATTGGATTTATTCTGTTTTGTTTTGTTGGGTTTTATTATCTTTAAAATAAAATAAAATAAAATAAAATAAAATAAAATAAAACAATAAAACAAAACAAAAAATATAGAAAAATATTAAAGAAACTTTCAAACTAATACTCTTGTAAGCCAAATAAATGAGATCTGTTGGTTTTAAGGCTATATATCAACATGCAAAACTCAATTGCATTTTTATATACTAATAGTGAAGCTGTAGAAATTATGAAACTTGACATTAAAAACACAATACTAATTACTATGACCCAAAAGTAAATTGAACACTTAGGCACAGTTATACAACCATTTATAGACTTTTTATTTTGAAAATTACAAATGTGGATTAAAAAAATCCACAAAGTTCCTGATTTCCAACAGAAAGTTGTAACTGCTTTATAGATTCATAGTCAATGTAGTAAGATGTCAACATCCTCCAAATTGATCTTCAGGTTTAAGAAAATTTCTATAAAGACTTCCCATAGAAGTTAGATACAGGTAGACACATAGACTACACTATTTATATAGTTAGGTAAAGAAACTAGAAAGACTAAAATAATATTAATAAAGAGAAACAAAGTGAGAAGAACAATTCTGTGTAATATTAAGAGATATTCTATGACCAAAACCATCAAAACAGTGTGTTATTAATGGAAAGATGAATTTTCCTGTAGACAAGTAGGCCAGAATATAAGAACCATAAGTAGCTCCATAAAATATATCTAATTAATTTTTGAGAAAGTAACAAAAAAATCTAATGGAGGACTTTTCAAAAAATGGTGTTTTAGAAATTGGAAGTCCATGAAAAAAAATGATCAAACAATAAAACAATGAAAGCACAAACTGTTCTTTTTGGTAGACTAACAGAGATTAGTAATGTAGGCATCTGCCTTGCATATATTCCTTGCACAGATCTGTGCCTTGCACAGATTCCTAAATTTTGTAACGTGAGCAATTACTTCTAAGATAACATATGCAATATATTAATTAGCATTAATTTCCTACTATTCTTTTGAAAACCTGTATGGTTTCTGTCCATTTTTTGGTCTTGCTTTTTAAAATTAAAAAAAAAAAAGAAATTGAAAGTTCATTGATGTAGACATCAATCTCAGCAATAATGTTAAATTTCATAAAAATGAAGTTAAATGATATTATAAATTTTAACCTATATCAAAATTAAACACTGCTCTATTTTAATAAAAATGGAAAACCTACACCAAAATACCATTCATCAATGAAATAATAGAAAATAAACCATCATTAATCATCTTTCAGAATTCAATAGTAAAAGCAAGTGAAATAAAATTCCAACAACCCAATTACAAAATGTGAAAACAGTATGCAGAGACATCTCACTAGGAGTGAACGTTTGCTGCGTTCACTTGTGGCTTACAGAGGGACAATGGTGCACCAGTCAGCATTTCTACCACTGGGATGAAATGTACATCGCCCACAGCTTTGGTTTTATTGGTGTATGTTTGAAGTACACGCAGGCTACAATGACTTTGGGGAGTAGGTAAATGTATGTAACACTGCTTGTGATGTTTATTATCCCTTCCCTTTCCTCCCACTCCCTCATCTAATTACCCTTTCCCCATTTCCATTCTTGTTGATTTTATCAGTTTCAGCTCATGTTTATGGCACACAATGTTTTCATTCCCTGAGATTATCAGGTTCCTGTATATGGCACATCTTTATTCTAGTCATCTCCCCATCTCCTTGCCTCACCTTTTGCCCAGTCTCTTAGAGCACTTACAATTGGCAAGAAATCCATCTCCTTGTCTCCTTGCATTCATCCTTTATTAATCTCTGTTTTTTTGTACTTTACCTCACTTAAATGAGAGATACCACATCATAAACTTGTGTGCCACTGGTTTATTTCATTCAACACTATTTTCCTGGTGCATTCATTTTCTTACAAATGTCTCAAACTTTTTCTTCTTTGGAAATAAAAATTCTTTTTAATGACCAAGTAGTATTATATTATGTGTAAATAGCAATTTTCTTTATCTATAGACCAGCTTCGTGCATAAACTGGCTTCTTCCAGGATTTAGCTGTTATGAAATCTTTTGCTATAAACAATGGTATGCACATGCCACTGCAGTGTGATATCTTAAGTTCTTTGGGGAAGATACCTAGAGGGGATAGCTGGATCATATGGAATTTCTAATTTTAGTTCTTTTAAAAAATAACCACAATTTAAAAGAGAATAAGTTTAATTATGGCTCATGGTCTTGAGGGATTCGATCAATGGTAAGTATGCTCCAAGGCATAGTTCACAGGAATGGAAGAGGAAAATGGGTCAACTTTTCATGTCTAGAAAGCAGAAAGAGAATGGAGAAGTCAGGTAAAGTAACAGTTTTAGAGCTTTGAGTGCATAGGGTTTTACAAAATATTTTGTTTCACTTTATATTACTTTTGAGTTAATTTTTTATTTTTTATTACATGGTAAGTAGAATTATTTTAATGATTTTCATTTCTGATTGTTTAAGAATTTACAGCACACAGAATGTATTATGGGAATAAAATTAACTTTCACAAATTTTTGTATATTCTGCTACGCACATTTGCTTTTTAATTTTTAAAAAATACGTATTTGTTTTGTAATGCTAGAAATTGAACTCAAAGCCATGTGCATGCAGCACATGTATTCTACAGCCTAGCTATATCCTCAGCCTCTTTGACTTAACTCATTGCTTCACTATATTTTTGATGAACTGTAAGATTTTCTTTATACCAAATTGTATCATAGGCAAAATAGACAGTTGCATTTTAATATCTCTAATTTGGATCATCTTTCTGTGTGTGTGTGTGTGTGTGTATACTCCTCAGTGTGAGAATAATCCAGGAGCATTCTGTGAACATAGTTTGAATTTCATTTCACAATGGAGGGACCCTTGTTTCTACAAAGACTGACTTCTTAAAAATAAACCTACAAGTTTATGCAGGCTTTTGGTACAAAGTCGTGATTTGGTTACTGGCTGTGTTTCATTTTCTGTGTTAAAACACCACAGAGTCCCTGTAGCTTTACAGGAGCCTTCATAATCTGAAGAAGGTAGGCAGGGGAAAGTCTGGCATTAGATAGCCTATTACCTGTAGATTCATTGCCTGTATAATGCCAAACAAGACCCTGGATAATTTGGCTCATTATGCCAAACTGCAAATGATAACATAGGACATCCATTTGCTAAATAAGTAATATGGTTAAATAAGTAATATTACTATGAAGTTCTTTTCTTGAAGCAAAAACCTCAGTGATTTTGTTTTACAAATTCATTTTCAAATTAGTGTACCCCCAAATTTGAAATTTAATGTTAAAAGGACATATTCAAGATTTCATCTAAACAAAACCACTTTATAGTATTTTGAGAATATTGCAAATTTAGTCACTGAGTATTCAAATTAGTTAAGCTTTATTAACATTTCACATATTTTATGTTTTGTATTCCTTGCATTTCTTTAAAATGTTATTCATTTCAGAAAACAAGGTGTTGAAAACACTTTAGTTACAACAGAATTTTGAAGTAAAGATGCAGTCAGAAATTAAAAACATATCCTCCCTTTCTATCTACTGATTGGTGTATTTACTTAAATCAGATTTATAGCATTTTGGATCACTTTTCTTTGCAAGTGCCACGTCATATATAGTAAGTCAAACTAATGTCTCCAAGTGAAATAATAATGGTGATTGTTCTCTACACATCTTTAGCATGATATTTGCCCCTCTTACCTGTCAGTGATCTCTGAAGTTTGTGCGAGCATCTTGCCATTTCACTGTCTCATTTCATATGTAAGCACTTCACTAATGATAGCGTTTCAATAAGATAAATTCTTTCTGTTATAGTTCTTATTCCCTTTTATCCTCAGAATTTTCTCAGGAAATGGGAATCACTCCATCTTTTACATACTTAGTCACTCAGTCACATAATATTCATGAGTATTGTGTTCTGTAATTCAAACTATCATGCAACTAGTAAAATGTGATTAAACACAATGATTCTTAGTTGCTTACATATGTATTTTTTTCATAAAATACAATAATGCCTTTAATATTTTCTAAGGTGATGTAAATGCCCCTGCATGGAGAAGAGTCTATATAGAAATTCCGATGCAGAGGAGGGAAACTAATGAGGATCTGGGGAGAGGCTCAGTGATTACGCATACCACTTCTAAGCGAGCTTAGCTAAGAATTCCTGGGAGCCTAAACAAGTTTCTGGCTATTTAATGGCAAATTCAATTGCTCAACGGCATTCTGTGAAGGAGCTTAGAGAGACACACACCAGCAGTTAAGTAAGGACTAAAATTTCATTGACTTTTCCTATAGGAGATGACTGAAGCCATACCACAAGTTCATTTGTCACAGATGGACTTACTGTCATGTTTTAGAGCCTTTTTTAAAAATCAAATCTTAATCTGTTCGCTGTTATGAGGTAATGTGAAGAGGTTGGTGCAATACAGTTTTCAGTCCCTTTTCTCAGGTGTGATATAAGAGGAATCTCCTCAAGTGTCAGAGGTGGATAATGTTGACTCCAACTCATAATTCTCCTACATAAAGGAATTCTGATTGACCCCCGTCAACTCAAAGTCTTTCATAAGTACCAAATCTAATTCAGGACTCAGATGCAATGCGGGGAGTAGAAGACACTTGGGAGTGTGTTATGAAATTCTGGCTAATAAAATGTTAAATTAAAAGCAGCTGAAAAGAACATGCAGGTCAGAATCTAGACTGAGGTGTAAGTGAGGGAAGGTTCAGTTTCACTGAATCATTATTTCACATCTTCTGGGGTCTATTCATGTGTATGTGGCAGAAATTTTTATTTTTATTTTTAGTTTATGCTTTTAAATTCCTAGTTGCTTGAATGTGGAAGTACTCGCATCTTTTAAGGGGAAATTTATTTTTCAATATAGCTATCATTACAGACTTTTTTCATGAGATATTTTTAGTACTTTATAAATTGGTTAGTAGCTCACAGTTGAGTCAGTATATGACTTTCTGTTAGTGTTTTCTGAATAGGTCTATGTGTCAAGCAACACAGTTTGTGGAGAAATCTAAAGTGTGTCTTGTACTTGTTCTCACATAATTCCAATTGGATGGCAAAAGCACATTAGTCTCAATGATTTTGACATGCGAGATATGGGTTGAGCTATTAGATATGCTTAGAGCATATTTACTTTGTTGACCACCTGATCTAATTATTATTAATCTGAGAAACTTGAGATTCTCCTGTTTCTAAACAATAACAGGAAAAAACAAAAGTGATTCTTTTATTTCTGGACAACCCAAAATGTTTTCTACATCTTCCTCCTTATCTTATTTTCTCCTCTTATCTTTCTTTTATTTTTTAGATATATTTTGTTTTGTTTTGTTTTGTTTAAAAAAGAAACTATGCTATAGAATAATTTGAGCAAACTGGTAGTATTGGAAAGTCTAAAACCTTTCACCCTGACAGAAATTTTAAAAGTGAGAATATGAAAGGAAGAAAGAAGAAAGAAAGAAAGAAAGAAAGAAAGAAAGAAAGAAAGAAAGAAAGAAAGAAAAGAAAACACAATCAGGAACTATCTGAACTAACTTGGTAAATGTTCAAAAAAATTTTAAATCTTATGAAAGCCATTTAAAAACCTAATCAATATTACTATAGATGAATTTGGTTTGTTGTAGAACCACATGAAGTTAAACAATGTGAACATGGTTTTTTGTGTGTGGGGAGGCAGATTCTGTCTTTTTTCAAAAAGAGTAGAAGGTTTCAAAGTCCTTCATGTTGTTGTGTAACTTAATCCTTTTGTCCAATAGTATCTCATTATTCAAATTTCTCCCAGTATATTTATTATTTTGTTCATCAACAATCATTTTGAAAAGCTGCTGTAGGCTCTCTTGTCAATGCTATTTCACATGACTAAAATCCTTAGTAGAATCCATGAATCAGAGGGCAATTATGTTTTTTATTTCTAAAAAAAAAAGTATCTAGCAGCAGTGTTTCTAAAGTGGTAGTGCAGTTTTGAGTTTCTACCAGTAATATACGGAAGTTTCAACTGTTTTATATTTTCATCAACATTTTTTGCTGCTTTTTGTTTTAGTCAAATGCACAGCTAATAGGTGTGTTGTAGTACTTTATCATGGCTTTAACTTGAATTTTTTTTATGTCTAAGGATTAATAGTCATTGACTTTAAAGATGTTTGGAAACAAGTTGTATTTTTAGGTTATTATTCTAATCTTTCAGTATCCTTTACTGTTCATTTAAGTCTTCATTAATCTATAATAGTAATATTGTATATCATTCAGTTTTATGGTCTTATACATATTTTATTCAAATTGCCCAAAACATTTTATAGTATTATATTCTGTTACAAGTGGCATGCTTTTATATTATTTTTGAAATTGTTTCACAACTAGTAAAGATCAATATGTTTGATTTTTGTATAACAAATTTGTATGTTGTGATTTGGTGACACTTCAGGATGCACTATGTACAAAATCTGAAATGTTTTTCTTAATGTTTTCTATCTTTATTATTTGTTTCTTATTGTATTCCCTAGAATATCTATTGAAAGAGTGAGATGTTATAAAAGTGGATGTTCTTTCTTTTTTTTTTTTTTTTGATCCTAGAAACATTAACGTTTCTTTGCTAACTATAACTTGAGCTTTAAAGTTTTAGCATAGGTGTTTTATCATGTTATAAACCTTGTATTTTTAATTTGCTAAAAGTTTTCATTCATGAAGATATGCTGAACTGTGTCAAATATAATTTTTAGAATATACCAAGATGAATATTACATTTTTTGCAATATTTCTGCTCACTTAATGAGATGCACTAAAGCTTTAAAATTAAGCCAGAATTTCATTATTTAGAAAACATTTGATTAGTTTATAAATGGGAAGATGGCAATAAGTGATAAAAAAAGAGGAATCAAGATACATCATGTACAGTTACAAATTCCCTGTACTGCATGTGATCATTAAGTAGACATACATTGTAGCAATCAATTTCAATAGACTAAAAATTCATCACCCATCAAGCATATTTGATTTGACAAAATGTTAGAATATTTTGCTCTTCAAGAAAGCCAAAACATTTCCTTTGCACACTTAAAACAAAAGTTGCATATGTTTGAATATATTGGTGGATTCACTTTGCTAACTTATTTTAAAATGTTTTATTTATGTATTTGAAAGATATACAACTGTGAGTTTCTCTTTAATACTTTGTTATTTTTATTTATATCAACTTCACTGAAATAAAATCTATACACAAGAAACTGAAAACATAGTATATGATTTTATTAGTTTGAAATATGCATATGTATATGAAATTCATGAAGAAGATACATTTTCTGTTTATTTTAAATTTTTTTACTAAGATGAAATTCACATAACACAATTCAGAGAATAAGTGCAGAATTGAAGATGCTCACGATGAATTTAGTTCACAATATTTAAAAATCAGCAGTCTCTGTATTTCATCTTCCCACAGAAATATCTCCTACCAAATAAATAATCCATTCCCATCTTCCCTTTCTGCTATTCTCATGTCACCTTTAATTTTCTTTCTGCATTTTGCCTATTCTGTCTTTGTCTTATAAACAAATTGCACACTAGGCATATGCATACATGCAATTTTTGTATCATACCCAACCTTTTGTGTCTGTCATACTTAGTATGATATTTTGAAGTTCAATAAGATTGTAACATAAATCATTGCTTCATCCATTTAAATGCTTGAATATTACATTGTAAATATGTCACACAAATTGTTTAATTATTCATCCTTTATTAACATTTATGTTATTTCCATTTTCTGTCTGTAGTGGTGTTATAAAAAGTTATATGTAAGTTTTGGTGTTAACGTGTTTGCTTTTCTCTTTCATGTGTAACCAAGAGTAGAAGCAATGTGTAGCACAATACTTTAACTGAGCAATAATTTTTGAGGAAAGACTCATAGTGGGTGGATAATTTGATATTTCCACTAGGGTTGGACAAGTGTTCCTGATTTTCTATGCCATCAAAATGTATTTTTCCACTCTTTTGAGTAATACCATTTCAATATGTGTGAATAGGTATATGATTATAGTTTTAATTTGTATTTGGTTAAGAACAAGGTAAACACATTTCCATGGCTTTTTGAACATTTGTATATATTTCTTAGAGAAATATTGACCTAATCCCCTTTTTCCCATTTCATACTTGGTTAAATGCCATTTATTGTTGAATTTTAAGAGATTTATGGAATGGAATATTACTTAGCTATAAAAAAGGATGATCATGAGGCCTCCATAGGTAAATGGAGACAACATAAGACTATCCTCATTAGTGAAATAAATAAGAATCATATTTATAAATATCACATTGTGTTTCTAGTGTAAAAAGTAATAAGAAATGTAGGAGTAATAAAACCCAAAATGTGTAATTGCTATTGTAAAAAAGATAAGAAAAGTAAGTGCTCTAAAGGATATAATTGCATGTATGTTTAAGTGTGTAAGAAAGATAACTATATTACTAAGTTTTTGTTGGATCATTGAGCAGAACTGTTTGCAGTCTCACTGTTTGAATGTCCACTTTGCATGCTTTAATTTTGTAACTTGAACAACTATTTATAAGAGGACAATATGTAATTTATCAACTAGTGATTTCTTACTGTTTATTTTATTTTTTTTAAAGTCTGCATTATTTCTACCCTTTTATGTTTTGTTTTTTCTCTAAATAAATGTAAAAATGTAAATATAAAAATATATTCTGGGAAGAAAATCCTTACTCTATATATATATTGTAAGGGATATATATATATATATATATTTATTTATTTATTTATATAATTTTATATATATACATATATAATTCCCTCCATTCTTAAGCTTTTACTTTATATAACTTTAATGTAAAATGATTTTTATATTTTATAAGGTTTATTTTTATTTTATCTTTATTTCCATGTCAAATCTAAGTATCTATTACCAAATCTGAGGTCACTAAGATTTTTTTCTAAATTTCTTTAATACCAGCCCTTGTTATATAGATTACTGATCCAGTTTCAGTTAATATTCATAATATGGAGCTAAACAATTGTTTATATTCATTCTTTTTTACTTGGAAATCCAATTGTTTTTGTATCATTTTTAAAAAAAAACTATTATTTCCCAATCAATTGGATAGCTATTTCCCCCAATATTGTAGAACATCAGTTGTTCAAAGACATTTAATTTTTTTCTTCTGGACTTTTGGCTCTTATTGTCTTATGTATATGTGCTTGTGCCATTCCATATTATTTGCTAACTAGTGTTCTGTAGGAAATATTGAAGTTGAGAAGAAACAGTTTTCCTATGTTATACTCTCACGTTGCTTTTGGAATTCACAGCTATCCAAATTTCATGTGAATTTGTGTCAACAAGTTATCTAACTTGATTTATTTTTCATTTTCATTGATCCAAATTGCTTACTAACATGATTTTTTAACCTATTGATGATTTAAGAAAATATTATTGAATTTTCATGTATTTGTATATTTAATTTTAATACTTGAGCTTTGCTTTGATTTTTTTGGGAGGTACTGAATTAAACTCAAAGCCTTCTGATTATTACAAGGTTTTTCTTTCACTGAATCCGTTTCCATATCATGAGTTGTTTTAAGGCCTATGCACAAACTTAGTTCTGAAAGTGGCCCATGCTCACTATAGAAGAATGCCTAATCTCTTCTTTAGTGAAGATTCTGTATTTGTCTATTGGATTTAGTACTGTAGAAGTCAAATTTTTAATAGAACAACTATATTGAACTAAAACTTGAAAACTTACAATTTTAAATCTTAAAATGTAAGTTTCAGTAGTTTTTAGCATATTAACAGTTATGAAACCATGAACACACTGAAATGTAAATCATTCTTTGATCCTCTCAAAAAATATTGTCTCTACTGTCATCCCCAGTCCCTGCTCTATAAATCTAGATAATCACTGATCTGTTCTCTGTCTTCATAGATTTTCCTATTTATTTATTTATTTTTATTCAAAATAGACTATGCTCATGGAAGCAATAAAGACCTCAACATAGCAAAGAAATGAAATCCCTCCCAGTGAACTCTTACACCATATTGGAGTGAAACTAGAAATCAACAGCAGAAACAAATTTAGAGTATAACATTTTCTCTGTTTTTTCTAATATCTTCCTTTCATTTTATACTTTTTTGTATATTAACTTTTTCATATAATGGGAAACATATGTTGTTCAAGTTGTATGCCTGATTAACTCCAATACATTATGGTCTCAAGGAGCATCTATTTTCCTACAAATGTCTCAAATTTTTCCTTATTTATAGCAGAGTAATATGTCATTGTGTATAAATATCACATTTTAATCTATTCTGTGGATAGGTTCTTAGCAAGATTTAGCAATTACAAATTGTGATGCTATAAATGTGGGTATACATACATACTGTGGTATCATGTTTTTAAATCTTTGGGGAAGACAACTATAAAAGGGAAAAAGCTAGGTCAAGTGGTTTTCTAGTTTTATTTTTGTAAGGAACCTCCATACTGATTTCCCTAGGGGTTGTTAACAGTTTACAGTTCACTAAATGATGAAGTATGCTTTTCTCCCCACAATCGTGCCAAGATTTTTTATGGTTGATGTCTTAATGGTAGCCATTTTTTCTTTAGTGAGATGGAATTATAGTATTATCTTAATTTATATTTGTCAAAAGCTCAGGTGAATTTCTTTTATCATAGAAGTATCCATTCTCATTTGATGTCCTTCTTTCTATTTATAGATGTTCATCTGTTCTCTGAGGAGTATCTAGCTAAGGAGTATCTCATTTTGGAGATTTTCCTCTTCACTTTGATCGTGGTTTCCTTTGCTGAACTGAAGTTTTTGGGTTTTCTTAAAAGAGAATAAAACAAAAGAGTGCAGAACAAAGCAGATCAGAACAGAACAACATAAGCAGCACAGCACTTTACAATAAGACATTCGGACATTAACAGTTGCTATCAAAATATCTCTTTCTCTGCTATAGTTGAGCATAGTTTCAAATACAATAATATCAAACATAACAAAATAGTATAAAACCATTCAAAAGAGTGAAAGAATTATAGGACATTCTGAACTGAATAACAGGGAATGATCAATGGCTACTATAATATCTCATTTTCAATAAAAATATTTGTTTATACTATCACATATATTAAAATCCCAATAAGACACAACATGATAGAACTGATGGTAATAGCAGAGTAGAAGCATGGTAGGACTTCTAAGCAAGACATTATTAAATCAGCAATGGCTGCCATAATGTTTTGTTTACTTCAAAACAGCTGTTCATACCATCACACATAATAAAGTCAAGTAAAACAGATTAAAACCATTCCAACTGATGAATGAAAACATTAAAAAGCTTCAAAGCTATGTAATGGGGAATCATAATTACCATAATATCTTATATACTTTTACCAATTCTCATACTA
>PVJX010021299.1:0-32096 GCA_004027295.1 Dolichotis patagonum
TTTTCTGTTATTCGGTTCAGAAAGCCCTGTAATTCTTTCACTCTATGCATGGCTTTATACTATTGTGTTATGTTTGATATTATTGTATTTGAAACTATGCTCAACTATAGCAGAGTAAGAGATATGGTGTTAGCTACTATTGATGTCCAGTTGTCTTAATGTAAAGTACTGTGTTGCCTATGTTGTCCTGTTCTGATCTGCTCTGTACTGCCCCCTTTTGTTTTATTCTCTTTCAAATTAAAAAAAAGGGGGGAAGGTGGCAAAGATGTGAATGGAAAGTGGGGGAAGAGGATGAAAAAAGAATTAAGATGTGATATGCATGTGTACCAGCTCCTCATGAGAATGTGATCACTATGTACTGTAAATATGTACCAAAAGTAAAAATTCAACAAAAAATTATAAAGTTATAAAAATCCAGATCTTCTATTTTCAGATCCTTCTGACAATTTATGGCACTGATAAGTTCAGTATTGACAATACATCACAATATTAGCAGCTTTCCATGTAATTTCACAACATATTCAAAAGACACCAATTCCTTGAAAGGAAAGCTAAAGAGCTTAATTGTCTTACTCAATGTCATTAAAGCTTCAGCAAAGGGTTGCTGTAATTCTTGTATGCTTAACCACTACTCTACATTGCTGAGCTCTTAGGGCCTTTAGGACAAAAGTACCAGAGTCTTCAATGAAACACTTTTAGATGAAATCCAAATGATAGGTAAGTCAAGGATGAAAACAGGCGTCAGACACAAAGTGATAAATAAGGAAACTCAAAAAGGATGCCAACCCCTGTCCCTATCACTTTTTTCTCTATATTTCCCATTTTTGAGGTAAAAGAATCCTTGTCAACTTCAACTTTTAAGATGTAGGATCTTAACAACTTGGTGGAATAACATTCCTCTTCAAAGTGCTGGTGTTTCTCTTACCACCCCCAGCTCAAAATTCTGCCTTTTAAATTGGAGCCTGAACCAGTGCCAGTGAGACAGCTCTCAGGAACTCTAGAAAGACAATGACGACAGGAATATAACATGCCTACTTGAGGGTACGAAAGTTATATATATATATATATATATATATATATATATATATAATATATACATATTTTTTTCTCACTTTCATACCCAGTTCTTAGATAACTACCTAACATATAGTAAATAAAAACTCCATTATTCTATCCAATTCCTCACAACATGAAACTACACAACATCACTGAACTTGACTGAAGAAAATAGAAATCTACGGAGCAAACTCCAACTACATAACCAGATCATTTGAATGTTAACCTTTAAAAATTAATTAAAATCATTGCACGCTAATTGAAACATGGAGAAAAACCATAATAGGTCATTGACTTCATGAAGCATTAGAATTTCAGATAGAAGATAGAGTGGAATTGTGGGGGAAATGTCATAGTGACTCCTAACAGACATGGATAGAGGAGATGTTGGTGATCTCGGCGGAGTAAAACAAAGGCTAAGCAGTGGCTCAGACAGAGACAACGACATGTAAGGTTGGGGTCATTAGATTTGAGAAGGTGACACTGAAAGATAAGGGATAGAAGGGAAATCACAGCAGATAGCTCAGAAGCAGCTATCAATTACGAGGCAGGAGGTCTTGGAAGAAACATCCCGGCCCCGGTGCGTGGGTGAGGGGATGCAGGAGCGTCACGTCTGGTGGCTGCTGTGCCAGTCTGAGTTGGGCTGTGATTCATGCCTACTTGAGGGACTGAGATGATAGAGAGTTCAGTGTCTCAAAGCAACCAGCGTGGCTTTCTTGACCTCACATGCAACATGGATTTAACTTGTGCAAAGCAAATACGAAGCATATTTACTGTAGACATGCAAGAAATTTTTCATTTTAAAGAAGTTGCTCATGTTCTAGGTAAAAAATAAAGTAGACTCTGTCAGATGGAGATTCATGCCTTTGAAATATAATTTCCAAGGAAATAGCCTCTATGTCTCTGTGGACAGTTATTAGCCTAATTTCAATAAATACCACTTAGCAAACCCAAGTGGCACAATCACATTGAACAACCTCCCCTCAATGTGCCCCAGCACCTTTCTGCCAGATTACCCAATGCTTGAAACCTTGCCTGCCTTGTGTTTCCTGGGAGTTGACTCCAACTTCTCTCCCTATTGCAAATTCTTGACCCCCTATTACAATAGGGGGTCAATAAATTTTTCCTTCCTATTTTTGAAGTTGTTGTTGCAACTTTCTTGTAAAATGCAAAAAAATTATTTATTCATTTTCAAGTTGATATATCACAATGATGTACAGTGTGAAGATTTGATACATGTCTACACTGTGAAATTATCAAATCAGGGTAGCTAACATAACCCTAACCTCACACATTTATCACTCAATGGTAATGAAATGTTCAAAATGCCCCTTTCTAGTTATTTTGAAATGTAGAAGTCATTATTATTGACTACAGTCATGCTATTGTGTAACAGTCACCAGAACTCATCTCTGCTCTCTAGCTGTAGTTTGGGACCCACTGATCAACCTCTCCTTACCAGTCCCTGTAAGTCCATTCTCTGGTAAGCACTGTCCTCTTCTCAATTGCCTTCACTGGTGTACGTTCAAGATGTATAATTACATTCATCCCGGAGAGCTGTGCAGACAGACATCACATCACCATCACTTTTACCTCTGCTTCCCCTCTGATCCTTTACTTTCCTCGCAACCCCCTGTCCCTTTTGCTCATTGAATTACTGATATTTTGGGGTTTTCTTGTAAGAGTAACCACATACATTTAAACCTGTGTGTGATTTATTTCACTTTGCTTTATGATTTCAGGATATATCTGTTTACCTACCAATGGCTTAAATTTATCTTTCTCTGTGGTATCTGCAGCTGTAGCCATATACTCATCCATCATTGATTGGCATACAGACTCCTTCTGGAACTTATTTAGATGTCATGAGTTGGAGTTAAAGTCATGACTTTATGGTCATACATCCATAGCATCTCCTTCCCTGAGATCAGTTTCTTAGCTTCCACCTCTCCATAGGAAGATGTGGTATTTACCATTCTGTCTGGCTTGTCTCACTTAAGATAATGTCCTCCACCTTTATTTAAGTTGTTGCACATGATGGGATTTCATCTTTTTATGATTGACCAGTACTCCATTGTGTGTGTGTGTGTGTGTGTGTGTGTGTTACACACACATCCATACCCTACATTCTCCTCAGCTCTCATCCATTGATGGACACTTAGGTTGAGG
This sequence comes from Dolichotis patagonum, assembly GCA_004027295.1. Taxonomy (NCBI): domain Eukaryota; kingdom Metazoa; phylum Chordata; class Mammalia; order Rodentia; family Caviidae; genus Dolichotis; species Dolichotis patagonum. The sequence continues at coordinate 3,226 of PVJX010021299.1, forward strand.
CCATCTCTTGGCTGCTATGAATGGAATTGCAGTGAACATAGGAATACAGGTATCTCTCCAACACATGGGTATGACTTTCCACTGTCTGGTGCTTGTTTTTCTGCACTATATTTATTATCAAAGCCTAAGACATAAACCAATTAGTAGTACTGTGTTACCTAGGCTTCTGGATTGTTTGTTTGCTGCTTGAATACACATTATTTATTTCAGAAACTTAGAGTTTAAGGAGAAGGGTTCTCAGATCCAGTGTGGTCTGCATCCTCACTCCAATAAGAGGGGTGGAGTGAGGATGCAGACCACACTGGACCTGAGAACCCTTCCCTACTTCCCACCCTCCATACTTCTACCCCACAGATGACAGTGACTCTCCCTCCACTGTTCCCCCGGCAGCACTCCAAATCTTGCCAGAACCTGGACTCTTCCCTCTCTGAATATCAGTTTCATGGCCACTGGCTCCTGCCCTCGGCCTCTGTCCCCTCAGTCCTCTCACTCAACTGTCCAGGGTGTGTGTTCACCAGCATCAGGGCTGTGTTTCTTCTTCTCCCATGCAACACAGTTGCCTGGGGACCTGACGCCCAGGCTGCACCTCCGTAACCATAACTTGCTCTGAATTTCCTTCCTTGTGAGGTGACAGGTCTGTGTTAAGTCTGCTTGGTATTTTCCAAGTGCATTATTTGGACTGAGGAGGGGGCTCCATTGGTCACTTGGTTGCTGCCAATTCACCATGTGACGCTTCCTCCTGGAGACAACTACAGTCATGGATCTGCCCTGCAGTGAGAGGGTGTTATGGATTAGAAACTGGTGGGCAACTTAACACCAGCTGAATTAAATCAGCATGGCGCTGAGTGTAGGTGGCCCACCTGAGGAGCGTTGCCAGCACAGAGACATGGAGAAGAGCAGGGCATTGTGGGTTCTCCTAAGTGTTGCTGTTTGGAGCCGTTGGTTCTCCAGGAGGAGCTTGTCATGCTGGCTCCTCCCGATATGAATTCGGCTATTATCATCTGAGGAGCTCAGGACTTTGTCACTGAGAGTGGCTGCAGTTCACTTTGGTGGAGCTCTGCTCCTTACATTGAGCATTGCTTCTTGGCTCTGGAGGGGAAGACATGTGCTGCTTAATCTCCAGAAGAAGCGTGTCACTTTGGCTTCCTGACATGTACTCAACTGTTCTCATTGTCAGAGGAGCTCGGGACCTCCTTGTTGCTGTGGTACTTTTGAGGGCAGTGTGATTTCTCGGCTCCAGTGCAGAACCCTCAACCTACTGGCATAGTTCCACATCTCACTGGCATAGACTTTCTGGCTTCCACCACTGGCCTTTGGGCTTTCCTAGCAGATTTGTAAAACAGACTGGCATGATCCTTGTTGTGGGCTCTGAACCTCCCGATGGGCTTACAGGAGGCATTGTCTCATGGGCTGTAGGTCTTCAGCTGGACTCATGCAGGACATTGCTGAGGGATCCACCTTCAGGCCCTGGGCTGAATATTCTGAGTCTTTAGGGTTACAGACAGATTTCCTGCACTTTCTTGTATTTAACTCTTGTATAAACCAATAAAATACTATAAATTATGTGTCCTGATTGTAATTGTTTTCCTTACAACACCTGACTATAACATAGTAGAAGTCACAGCCATCCTAATGGCCACCATGGCCACCCACCAGTGCTTGGGTCAGCAACTTCAACATAGGTATTCATTGCCTTGGAAGGGGCTATTTTCATTTTTTCTTTTGCACAAATGGTTTAGTGACCACAGCTTGAAGAAGAAGATGATTAAAAACAAAACCAAGAGGGACCATGTGTTAGGCTTCACTATTTATGTTGGTCATGCTAAGTCCAGAGTGGCTTCTAAGCCTGACCTGTGTTGTTTTGGGTACAGAATGTTGAGTAGACATCATCACGTATGACAGACTAAGGACAATTTTGTGGCAGCTGCAACGTAAGAAACGGGACTTAGGGACATCCAAGGGACATTAATTCTCATGCAGTGCCCTCAGAGGTGCTTGGTTCAGATACTGCTGGACAGTCCTCTGTCACTCACCTATGCACCAGCCAGGCCAGGAGGCCTTTCTTCCCCTCAGGAGACCACGTGCTGCATGCACATCAGTCTCTCAGGGACACTCCACCAAACCTTCCCGGCTGCCCAGAACACATGGAAGCCAGGTAGAATCTCACTTGATCTGTTCAAGTTTTGGTTTGTTGTCCTAATTAGAGCCCCTTCCTGGGGATACTAATTGAGAACTGGATTCCAATTCCTCTTCTGCATGCCCACTGCCAGGTCTATCCCTGTCACTTTAACAAAGTGTGATCCATGATAGATAGGCCAGAGAATCCTGCTGCCTTTTAATACTTCCTTGCTCCCTCACTCAGCCTGAGCCAAAGAGCTCAACACAAAGGGTGCACGTGTGAAGACCAATGAAGAGATAAGGACAAGTGGCTACTGAGGTCAGGACAAGATTCACCAAGATGGTAAAAAAGTCCCTCTGGGAAGTTATGCCACAACCCAGCTCCACACCAAATTGCTCAAATGCCCTTGCGCCACTGTTGGTTGAAGTATGTAATAGAGAGTAAGCCTGACCAAAAACATCCCAGAGGAGGGCACCTTTTCACGAATCCTATAAATACGGGAAGTCTGTCCTGTCACTGAGCCCTCACAGACACTTCTGGAGAGCTGGGACAGAGGACCACTCTGACCTCCTCTGGTTACACTGTCTGGCTCCAGGAACTGTAAGTAAAGACAAATTCTTGCTCTCTTGCACTGTGTCCTGGAAGATGAGAAGCCATCTGAGCCCTCAGGAGAGGCACTCCCAGGAGTCCCAAGGGAATCCCTGGGATTCCCTGAGGGACTTTTCTGGGTGGCACTCTTGTGGCCACTGGGGAAAGGTGCTCCCTGCTAAGATCATAAGACAGGTACAGGTTTTGTTCAAGGCACAGGGGACCTATATGTCCTGCCAGGAGAAACAGCAATATTTCTGTAACCATTCTTTTAATATGCAAGTGTCTCTTCATGTTCTTTCCATACGTTTCAACCAGGTCATTCATTCATTTTGCTACTGAGCGCTGTTAGTTGCTTACATATTCTGGATATTATTCCATGGTCGAATTAATCCTCTGCAAGTTATCTGAGGCTTCCTGGTTTGTGTTTTCATCTACCCCATTGTGTCCTCTGATGGGCACAGAGTTCTGGTCTGATGCAAAACCATCTTTCTGCTTCTGCCTTGCTGGCCTGGGCCTCTGACATCCTACGCAAGAAATCACTGCAGAGATCTAGGCCCAGAACTCTACTTCAGTGTGGAACTCTCATACTTGTATGGTAGCAGGTCTCAAGGAGACAACTGTCTACATCCCTGGTGTCCTGCTTTGATATATAGTTCAGAGCCTAACAAGGAGCAGGGGATATCTTCACAAGTTTAGACCCACTTATTTTCCAAGAGTAATGAAAGAAACCACAATTTTATCAATAATTAAAGAGTACTTATGCAACCAAAAGGGTAAAAATAAGAACAGATATCATCATCCATCATCATTATGAGCTTGAAGTAAGACAGACCCAGAGCACTGAGGCAAGGTCTTGTGGAAGCTGTGAGACCATGGAACATCCAGGGGATGCTAGAGCCATAGCAGCTCTCACCAGGCCATCACACACACCACACCGCCCCTCTCTGCACCCTCTGACTCAGCCTCCTCCTCACAGAACAGCAAATATGGGCTGACTCCTCCTCTCCACCCTCCTCTCCCATCCACCAGGTGACTCCCAGCCATGAGGACCCTCGCCCTCCTCACTGCCTGTCTCCTGCTGGCCGTGCTGGCCCAGGCTGAGCATCGCCCACAAGGAGATAACCAAGCTGACTCTGAAATGGAAGGCAAGGTAGAGGAACATGTCGCTGTTCTCTCCTTTCCAGAGGAGGAAAACAACAGTCTTCGAGATGCAGGTGAGAGAAGTCAGCAGCACAGACTTGGGGTTCAAGTGGGAGGCTGGGAGATGGGCTCTGGAATTGGGTTTACATTTTAATGACTACTAAAGTGTCTTTATTGGGATTTTCTCATTAAGAGCTCAATGCGTCCATGAAAATTTCTTCAAAAAAGATTTGATTCCAAGGCATTCTTGTGAAGATCACTAGAGTCAACACATGAAGAGCCCTGCAAACTAGCTCTATCGAGATCTGAATGTGGACTTAGCTATAGGGAGAGTATTTCCTTCTGTCTATTGGGAGGATCTTTAGTAACTGAACATGAGTGTGAGGAGTTGTTCACATCAATACGCTGTAGGGGAGGAGCAGGAGCACGTGGAGACACACGAGATGGGTCTGTCCTCTCGGGTCTCATTATGCAGGTAGAATCTTGTGTGTTTATCCCTGTGTCTCTAGCTTTTCATTCAGTTCTCCATGGTGCATTAAGCCAAGGGAGCCCCACCACACAGCAGGTAGCTGCTCAGGACATGCCCTCCTTCAGGACTGTCCCAGGACTTCAGCCCTCTGGTCTCTCTGTCCCCAGGTGCAGTTGCTCGCCGGCGCTGCCTTTGCAGACTACGCTGCCGTTGTTGAGAACTCACCCAAGGATTCTGCCCATACTGGAATTGAATCTACAGATTGTGTTACCACTAACCATCCAGGAAAAAAATCATAGTATGCTTTGACACCTAGAAGAGAATTGCTGCTTTCTCTTACCTATGCCTTCCTTTTTGTTTCTTTTTCCCTAAATAAATTTCCATGAAATTGCTCTGCGTTGGCTTCTTTGAATTTTCCTGTGGAGTTTCCTGGGGACTCTGATATGAAACTACCACAATCATAAGCAAAATGCCTCTACGCCAAGTCTTGGCAACAAAGACTTTTAACAATGACCCCAGAATTCAGGAACTACTGGAGAAACTGAACTAAGGCACGGCTGAACACCTCTGGAGCAGTAACTCATCTCTTTTCACTCGTTCGTCATTTTATTGACTCTCAAAGCGCGTTCTCATGACAGAGGCAAAACAAGCAATGCTGAGGTAAAATTTATACAATGTCATGGGTTAACATTTTTAAAAAATAACTATCTTTTTCCAGTTTGGTGATGTTATCCTCAACAGAGCAAAGCCATACATTTCTCATTTAACCTTGAGTTGTTTCCTCTACTCAGAAATAATCTAAGGTTCCATTGGAATTGTTTTAGCAAAGACTGCAATGAGTGGGAAGAACAGCAGATAACCTTACTCATCAGCAATAGCATCTACTCGCGTCTGTTAAGGCTGAGCTTTGTACCCATAAAGTTGGTTTTCAAAGTCACGAAATACAGGTGCACAGTTCTTCAATCACACTTCACAGCATGCGCCCTCTTGGCTTCTCTTCACCTCCTGAAACACTGACACCAGCTGTGAAACCCAGCTTCTGATAACTTCCTGGGCAGAAGAGAAGGTATTGAAGTCTGTGACCCCAGAAGTCCAGGCTTCCCATCGATGCTCAGGCTGGTGAGGGTCTCACACTCAGGATGTGGGGCAGCTCAGAGGCTGCAGGCAGGGACCTGGGGCTCAGGAAAGGACAGCAGCATCTATACCCACCCAGCCTCAGAGTCTGGACGGTGTGGGCACAGCCCTGCCTACTGCTCTGGGGCTGAGACTGTCCGCACTGACAATAAGGCTCTGAGGGCAGCAACCTTCAGAGCATTTTCCTCTTCTCTCCCAATAGGACATGTCCATGGTTAGCCCCCATCTCTGAAGGGCCAGTCCTATACTTTTGAGGGGTGAACTGTGACTTGCTTTTGCCTTCCCAGATGCTGACAACTGCATGTCTTTCACATACCTCACACGAGATCACATCACAGCCTGGAAAAAACCCTGCATGGGCCTGACACCCCAGTGCTGGCACTGATTCAACAGCTTCCAGTGTGTGACTCCATAGTACGCATGCAGAAAAAGAATATCTGGTTACACACGCCAGGTCTTACTGATCTGACCACAGTCAGTGTGGCATGACAACATAGGGTGACAGAGAGCCTATTGTTTTCAGGGAAAGGCAGACTGAGGACTACTTACCTTTTGAGACTAGACCACTGGAATACTGGGCTCAGACACAGCCATGAACACAAACTCCAGACATAAACCCAAGGCCTTAGTGAGCCAGTGTCTTCTTTCCCAATGTTCCTTCCACTGAGACACTGAGGTGGCTCTCAGCATCGCAGGGTCTGTCTGTCTGTCTGTCTATAGGTCTATCTGTGTGAGAACAGTGTGGAACCCAGTGCCCACCCATATCCATGACCTTCTCCAGGGAACCAGGGAGGACAGAGGAAATCTGTGTGTCCAGCACACACACACACACACCAGCATTTCCTCCTGGGTACAGGATGAAGGTCTCAGACCAGGATTCAGGCTGGGAAAGTCAGGCTGCTGCTCAAGGTTCCTGTGACGACCACTCACATAGTTTTGTGTCTTCCATGTAGTTATCCCTTTGCCCACATTGGAAATGAGACTAGTCCAGCTTCCCCCTTCCAGTATCCATCCTTCACCCAGATGCATCCAGTCCCCTCTCTGGCACAGTGGTCTCTCCTCAAATGTCACTTTGTCACTGATCTCTCTCCTGATTCCCACGCTGTAATTGCTCAACACTTCCCATGTTGATCTTTATCCAACATTGTTTTATTGGCTTTTTAGGCACAGAATGAAAATAATACCACTTACACACATTTTAGTTACAGAATTTCTACAACAAATCTTCCTGTACTAGAATGAAAGCGCCATGCTTTGCTCATTTTTGCACATACTTCTTGCACATACAGAGCTCTTTAATAATAGTGATTCTAAAGTTGTTTTCATTAAGTTAATTACTTTGTTTCAGATTTACTGAGCTTTATGAATTTATATTACTGTGCCTCACATTCGAAACTACAGACATAAAGCAGATCTCCAGGCAGTTTTATGATGGTTTACATTTTAAGAACCCAGTGATAGCTTATAGACCTAAATATAAGATAATATACAAACAATAATAAAACCTGCTAATAAGTAAATGCAACCCCTGGATATTGGAACTATAACATGAAAAAGTATGGAAAATATGGATTATATTGTGCTTCTTATTAAAAAACACAAAAGATTAATACAATCGGATATAGCAGAAGAAGTGGTAGAGCAACCCTGTAGACAGAAGTAGAGATGTAAAGAGAGCTCAGGTCTAACGCCATCAGAGTTGAGGAAGAGATAATGTGAGGTAATGGGGTGAAGTGGTTTTCCCTGCAGACATCTCATGATATTCTGACCACCTGTAGGATAAGGAACACCAGGAGTACCTCATCTGGTGGCAGCTATGACACTTGCCTTAGGTTGTGGCACATGGTAACTCTAGGGACAAATATAATAACAAAGATGAAAAAAAAAATCTCCAAGAACAAGGGCATCTTGTAGGTCTCCAGGGAACTCCTGAAATTAAAACATGCCATGCATGGAAACAACATATACACTAAGCAACAACAGGACATTCAACATATTTAGTTAAAATGAGTCATTGATACGAAAAGACAAGAAAATAAAAAGGAAGTCAGGTGTGGAGGCAGCCCTCAGAAATGTAATTGACTTAGTCCCCAACAGATGACAGAACCCTGAAATCACTAGATCCATTTCCCACCCAAAAACAGACTAACCCCAATGACCAGCCTCCCCATGGACATGTTCCTGCATTGCGCCTCAAGCCCACCTCAGTGTTTGCAAACGCTCTCTTTGCTTTGGTGCAGTTGGACTCAACCTGTGGCCCTGTTACCCACTCCCACCCGCACTGCATTTGTCTGATTAAGGTTTTCCTTCCCACTCTCAAAAATGCCTGCTGAAATCTTGCTTTTAAAATACAATATATTGGTTTATTTCCTTGGTTTTTGAGTTGAAACAAAGGAATTGTACAACTTCATGTCATCAAATGTGCAGTACCGGTGTCTGCACACATTGTACGGTGATAAATTTGGGGTAAATTAGAAGTACTATTACCTCAAACATTTGTCACGTACTTGTAGGGGACAGTCACAATCCTAGCTTCTAATGAGGTTAAAATCTGCAGTGCCCTATTGTGGGCTCTCTTCATGCTGCCTAGCAATAGCGCACCAGAAATCATCCTCCTAACTGTAGCTTTTCTGTGTCATGAGCCCTTCTTCAGTCTCTGCCCACGCCTGCCTCTTGCCTCAGGACCTGATCACTCTTCTCTGTACTTCTACTGGTTCAACTCTTTTAGATATCTGAAATATTTACAAGTGAAATTTCATTGACTTTCTACATTGTGTATCTTTTGCATTTGCTCTTTTCCCACAGGTCAGTGTATTAGTGAAAACTTAGGTTGCAGTATATCCTGGCCATTGAGAAGAAAGCTGCAATATTCAAGAGAGGAGCAGGATCTCTCTGATATACAGATTTTAAATCCTTTTCTCTGTTTTTACTTCTGTGTCTGGATATCAGAATTCTCCTGACAAGCACAAATTTACTCAGAATTTCCTTTCATACTGTCAAACTGTGATCCTCAAACCCAGGTCACAGAGCAGTACTGAAATCAGGCCAAAAAAGGAGGTGAGAACAGGCCATTGGGCAAGGGTCTTGCTGTATGTACCAGAGTCAGTGCTTCCCTTACTGCCTGATTTCCCCCTCTGGTCAGCTCAGAGACTGCATTAGATTCTCATAGAGGAACAAACTCTACAATGCAGGGTACATGTGAGGAATCTCACTGCAAACTTCTTTGAGTCACCCCAAAGCATCCTCAAAACACACTGCCTTCATTGACAGAAGACTGAAACTCCTCGTTCACAGTGCCAAAATGGTGGGGAACACAGTCATAAAAGCTACAGGAAAATAATATGAAAAAGGTAAGCCAGTGCATACTAATGTAAACAGCCTCAACTCATCAATATGAAGGAAAAGACTGGCAGAACGAATCAAGAAGCAAGATCCCACACTATACTGCATTCAAGAAACACATTTAACAGAACAAGCAACTCATAGACTCGAAGTCAAAGTATAGAAAGCAATGCTATATGCCATAGGAACTCAGAAAAAAGTAGAGTAGATAGTCTATTTGCACACAATGTGAACTTCAAACCAAGAATGATCCAAAGAGACAAAGAAGGTCACTGTGTACTTCTTATGGGAAAACTCCAAGCAGAAGACATAACAATCATGAATATATATGCACTAAAAAACAATGTACCTACTATACAAAACATATATAACAGATATGAAAAATCAAATAAGTACTAACACAGTTGGAATGGGGGACCCTAACATATCACCCTCACAACTAGGTCACCTAGACAAAATTCAACAAGGAAATTCCAGAATTACAACAAACCTGTGAACAAATGCACTTAGTAGATGTCTACAGGGTGTTCCTTGCTGCAACATCAGAATACACATTGATCTCAGTGGCACAGGGGTTGTTCTCCAAAACAGATTACACTCTAAAAAAGAATGTAAAAGATCTATACACTGAAAATTGCAGTACTGTGAAAAAAGACAAAGAAGAGGATATCAGAAAATGAAATGATATTACTTGCTTACTTATGGGGAGAAAAACATAGAAAAAATCAAAATACTCTCAATATTGTTATACAGATTAAGTGCAACTCAATCAATATATCATTAACATGCCTCACAGAACTAGAGAAAAAATACCAAAAATTCATTTGGAACCCAGAAGTGAACGAAAAGAGCAAAAGCAATTCTGGGCAACAAAGGCAAGGCAGGAGGCATCAAAATCCCTGACTTGAAATTATACTTCAAGTTACTGTGATACAATCATGACAGTACTGGAAAAACGAAAACAGAAAAAGACCAACCTGAGGATCAGTGGAAGAGTTTAGAAGATGCAGACACAACGTCAAACAGACTTAGTCACCTTATCTTTAACAAAAGGGACAAACATATTCACTGGAAGAACACAACCCCTTTAATCAGTGGTATTGAAAAAAATGGCCTTTCAAGTGCCAAAGACTGTAAGCAGACACATGTCAATCACCATGCACTAAACTAAAGTCAAAATGGATCAAACATCTAAATATTGAAACAGAAACACTGAATCTCGTGGAAGAAAAGTAGATAGAAATCTTGAAGATATAAGGGTAGGCAGAGAGCTCATGAACAAAACACAGGCCACAGGAAATACTTCAAGGAATCAATAACTGGGATCTCCTTTTATTTAAAAAGCTTTTGCACATCAAAAGAAATCACTATTAGAGTAAAAAGATGACCTACAGAGTGGGAAAAAATTTTAGCCAGTTTTCCCTCAGAGAAAGATCTTATATCTAGAACATATAAAAAATTGAAAAAAACCTCAGAATCCCCAAATTCAAGGACCCAATCCAAAAATAGGCATCTGTGATGAGTACGTATTTGTCAAAAGAACAAACACAAATGGCAAATATATTAAAAAAAAAGTATTCAGCATCACTGTTCATTTGAGACATGAGAATTAAAACAACACTGAGATTCCATCTCACTCCAGAACGAATGGCTGTCATCAAGAAATTCACAATTACCAAATGCTGTTGGGGATTCAGGGGTGGGGGAAGAAACCTTCTCTGCTGCAGGGGTCAGTGCACACTGGTACAATCAGTGTGAAAAACAGTATGGAGGTTTCTCAAAGCCCTAGGAAGAGGTCTCATTCAACCCACTTGTTCTGCCCCTGAGTATCTTCCTGAAAGAACTTAAAGCATCATGATATAACGATATATGTGCACATATCTTTATAGCAGCGGGATTTGTAGTAGCTGAATCTCGGAAACAATCAAAATGGCCACAACCGAGGATTGGATAAGAAGATGCAGTCATTTTATACAATTAAGTCTCCACAGCTGTAAAGGATAAACTGGAGAACTGGAAAGATCAGTGTATGCAACTAGAGATCACACTCATAAGTGAAATAAATCAAAATCACATAGGTAAAGATCGTGTTCTCTCCCTGGTGTGAGAAACTGGAAGAGTAAACAAGGCTGTAAATATACCAACTATATTGTAAACTGGGAAGAAATTGTACAAAAGCATAAAGGAACTAGGATGAGGGCAAGGGGAAAGGAATGAAGGTAAAAAGAAAAGCAAAATGAGACAGAGTTCCACTATGAGTTTCCCCTAATTCATTGAAAGAAAAATTTGTACTAATTTTGTTCGGAAAATTCTTGATGTCCAAATCTTGTACTCTGTATGCATTTTAAACACAATAATATATAATATATGACAATTTATTCTCATACAATTTTATTAGGAGATTTTGTTTTATGGTTTTCATAAAATAAAAAATGATGAGTAAAAGTATTATTTTCAGGGTTTTTTTCTTTTTCTTTTTGTTTACTGCTTTTGCCATTCAGCTCACATGAGCGAAAAAGGAATCTGGGATATCTTGGCATGGCCTGACAGACCAGTGTCCTGGAAGGCCTTCTGACTGCCTTTCCTGCTGTTCCAGCAACCTCGCAGGCCACACAGGTCCTGCAACAAGTGTCCTGGAGTCAGAGGATTCAACCACACCAGTGTCACCTGCTATATGTGCATCAACCTGCAGAGTTTGGACTAAGAAAGGGTGAGCAATTTCCAATAAATATTCCAAAGAGCCCAGAATCTTATGTCTCTGAAACACCATGTGATCTGCCCTGCTGATAAGCTAATAACCTATCTCAAGAAAAATTGAAACACAGAAAACACATGCTTCCTGCTTCCCTCTAGGGTCTGCCCTCTTAGAGGCGCTATGCCAGAAAGGAGACAGTGGCTCTGATTGAGGCCCTGACACTGCGCCCTGCGCCCTCTAGCCTGTGAGTCCCTGACACACAGGCTAGAGGAGGCTAGGACGGGCTCAGAGAGGGCCAGAGGCCTGTGCTGAGACCTGAGATTCTCACTGCCCCAGCCAGGCCTGGCAAGGAGTGAAAATAACGTCACTGCGGTGAGACAGCGACACATCAGTGTCCACTGTCAAGGGGACTCATCAGGTGGTTCTCGCTCTCTGAACTACTGAGTCCTCCATGCACTGTTAACGCAGTCCTATCTGGGGCCAGCCACATCTGTACTTGGGGCTCAGACACCTGCTCTGTCTTGAACTCGCCAAGCTGCCTGGTCCACTCTCTCCTGCTCTTCCTGCTTCTGCTCCTCAGTAAGGTGCCACCCACAGGAGACTGCTGAACCACAGATCCACAAGGCTTGGTGGTCCCCTCAACACTGTTTTCTCAGTTTGCAAAAGATCCTTAGCTCCATAGCTTATCATGTTACTGTCTCCTTTGTCTTCTGTTTGTCCCTCTTCTAGAGGAGATGTTGGGACACTGAAAGCCACCCTCTCTCTGCACCTCCAGTTTTTGGAGGTAATTTCACTGGTGGTCCCACTGCAAAGAGATTGGTAGAAAGAAGGGCGGAAAGACTGGAAGCCCAGCAAGTGTCACCTGCATCAAACACAAAGGCATCTGTGGTGCAGGGGGAGCCCAGCGGGTCCCAGAGCTGCTCACTGGGCAAGGGATGTGGGGCAGAGCCAGAGGTAGTCACTTTTGACTGGCCATGCTGGCCCAGGTCTTCCTAGTGTCTGTGCCCAAATATCAGGGTGGCACAGCCACACCTGCTGCCCTCCAGATGAAGTGTCATCTGCAGGATCTGAGATACAGGACCATCATTTCCAGGTCTCTGTCCCTTACCTGGTCCTTGTGCTCAGTGGCTGTAGGACATGCACCACTGCTGGCCTGGGGACCTGTACAGCAGAGCACACGATGAGAACCCGCAGGCTGGCTGCTCTTTCTCCGGGACATGCTCTCTCCGGTGAAATCCTTCACTCCCACACCAAACCAAGGTACATGGTCCTTCTTGATTTAACACCTGCTGCATGAACTTGGAAAACCTATTAACCACATGGCGTCTAAGTTTCAACACATGTTACCCTGTGTGGTTCTCCTCGCATGACAGTACATTCATTCACCTGCATGAATAGCATAGGGAAAGGCCTGGACTGCAGCAGTGATGCCAGCAGTGATATCAGGGCTAGGATGCCTCCTGCTGAGAGTCACAGCTAGAGAGAATGCTCAGCTAATATCACTTCCACCACAGGGTCCCTGGAGCAGAAGGCTGCTCACCAACAGTGCAAAAGACACTGTCCCTCCTCTCAATCATACACAGTGCTGGCCTGTGCCATCTGCCTGTCACACCATAGGCTGTAGCCTCTGACGGGGCCTGACTCTGAAGAATATAAGTCACGTAGGACAGAGGACACGGATGACATATTCCCAGAAGCACCAGTAGTGCCTATGAATGTACTTGCAGAGAGAACTCATTGTCATGAAGCAGGAACACCAAGAACATCATGGACCACAGGTGGTCCTGTTTATAAGGGGGAAGAAAGAGGACCACAGAACTGGAAGGGTAGAGCGACTGCTAAGAATTCAACACTTAATTCCTGATGCACATTTTAGAGGGGCCAGTCCACAGCTCAGTTCTCTGGGCTGTGTTTGGACTCCAGCATCTGCAGCTGGTCCAGTGTGGGGCGCACCACCCTGAACCATGGCCTGGTTTTCGGTGGGTGGTGGCAGTAAAGCTCCACACCCAAATACGGGCTGAGCCTGAGGTGTGAGCCTCACATGCACAGAATGCGCTCAGAGCTCTCCTAGACAAGGACATGCACGGGCCTCAATATGCAAGTGCACATGGACATAAACATCCTCTGCAGTTGAAGGAAACCCCTCTCTAGTTTCACCAGGCTCCACTGGGGACCCACAGGAGGGCAGGAGCCCATCTGATGCTAATGGCAGCACAGTCCTGCAGGGAAGCTCTGTAAGAGCCTCACAGTTTGAGGGTAATCACCAGAACCCACAGACACAACTTCTCCTTTGGACATCCACTCCTCACGCAGCACCGCCACAATGCAGGAGCTGCTCCAGGGCAATGATGTTGCCTCAGACCACAGCAGCACAAGGCAGGAAGTCGTTGAGGGAAACAGCAACCTCCCCGGAACTGGAGACACTAACGGATCTCCCACTGACCACGAAGTCACAAGTAAACGACTTCCTCCTTGAGGCTGCAGAGGATATGAGCCTCCTTACTCTCTGGATAGGATGCTGGGCTTCAGTGTCTCATCCAGGTCCCTTGACTGAGCTCATGCATTTCTAAGAACCCTGAAGAAGACTCCTTTGAGTGGCATGTTGCTGAGACCAGCTTTATCTTAAGCAGACCCCGATGGGCTTTTCTTCGTAATGCAAGGAAACCACAAGGCCCAGGTCAGGGCATGGAGCAGCCGACTTAGTTTGCAAAAATTGTGGTCTTGGGAAAACCAAGTGTTACAAAACCTATGACTTCTTGGATTTCCCAATAGTGTTGTTTTTCTCCTTCTCCTACTCAGTCATTGTCAATGGATTAGAATATGCTCTGCGTGCAAAGACGCTGCCCTTTTTTGACATCTGATGTCACAACAAGATGTCTTCCCATCTGTACCCACAAACAGTTCTTCCTTCATGCTCCACTGTTTCGTTGGCACCTGCAGGAACCCCTCAAACCTTAACATGCAAATCTATCACTTGAAACCAAGCAGCCCTAAATGGCCCTACATGTTTCAGACCTGAGCCAGATTCGTCAGAAACTTTATCTGCTGAGCTGGTGGCACTACCAGTAGTCGTGACTCCAGGGAAACCATCTACCTACCAAGTCCAATACTACAGCCACTTCGCACAGGAGTTGAGACCCTTGTCCCTTCTTCAAGCTAACAGGACATGCTCCATCTCCCACTAACCTGCTGTCAGTCCAGAGGTGACACTGTCACCTTTCACAAAGATGCAGTGGTTCTCTGTACACTGCCCTGCAGAGAGATCCGAAGTCATGACCACCCTCATAGCAGTATTGATCTGCAGGCCAGCCAACCAGTATCAGTTCCACAACATCCAGGTATGTGTACATTTTCTGCAAGGTGCCATGTTCACTTTCCCTCTCCACAAAAGTGATGTCATTTATCTAACTAGAAAGACCTGGATGCCGGAGAAGAACACAGCAATTTTGTTTGCCTATGTACAGGTGCATATTAGGACTCCATAAACAATAAACCCAAAGAGTCCATGTGAAAAACATCCTGAAAAATTCCAGGTACACAGTGCTCATGCTGGTCTCGCTTGGCAGATCTCGGCAAACAAGCCTGACTGTGGTGGGGTTAGGTAGAGTCCTGCACACACATCACCAGGAGAAACAGGTTAAGGTCACGCTTTCTACATTGTTAACAACCTGAGGGAGGAGATGCTCCTTCTCTGGCACCACACTTAGGTGTGCTTTGCCCACATGGTGCCAGGCAATCCCACAGCCATGACCTATTCACAGGCCAGTCCTGGAGATCTGTGCTCCATAAAGGAAGCCACATGTGCCTACATATCACTCTCCTAGGGGGTCACCAGCACCACCCACCCAGCTCCTCACTATAGGAGGAGGTGGTGCCGACTCTCACCTGGGCTTTGAAATTCCTACTCTGCTCAGTGGTTATTCTGTGCTTTCATGGTTAGACCCAAGCATTGAGGCTGCTAATGGAGACCCGGATCCACTCCCAAGCCTGTAGGTCCATAGGATTTGTGTCCCTGTCACCTAAGTGTGAACTGTGACATGCAGGCAAGTGTCTTTGGCTGAATTGTCGCTGTTACGTCTCCGTTTACTCAGCCTTTGCCACAGCCCTCAGCACCAAAAGCTCCACTGAATTGGAAGTGAGGAAGACACAAACAAGAACAACTCCCGAGGACAGGAAGTCCTCCTAGGGTGGCATCTCAGGGCCCAGATCCACACAAGATTGCCCAAGAATCCTTACACCACTGTTGCTAAAGCTATGCAATAGAAAATAAGCCAGGAAAATCCCCTTGCATTATGACACCCCTCCAAGTGTCCCTTAAATAGGAAAGTCTTCCCTGCCATACTGTGGTTCCTGTCACTTCTTGAGACCAGGGACAGAAGACTGTTGTGTGTCCACCTCCACTTGCCCGGATTCAGTGCAGAACGGTAAGTACTGTAAACAGCTTGTGCATTCCCTCTGCTGGTGTCCTGGAAACCAGCTGCTGTGTGATGCCTAAAGCAGGGGGATCCACAGGCCACAGGTGCTGGGTTCTTTTGGAGGGACTTTTGTGGCCATGGAGGAGAGTCACTGCTTGTTAAGGACATGAGAAATGTGAGCGTTCTCATCAAAGCACAGGTTTGCTTTGCTTCTAATTCAGTAAAATCCACACTGGCTTCTTAAAATTTTGTTATTTTAGCAATGTCTATTCATGTCTTTTAATCAATGTGTTTCTTAATTGATTGCTAATGAATTGTTAGATTCTCACATATGCTAGATATCATTCACAAACTTACCATTTCTTGATTTTCCTTTTCAGCCTATTGCATGTTTTGCACCACTAAACTTTTCTAATCTGATGGGATCCCACTTGTCTGGTTTTGTTTTGTGGCTTGGGATGCTGGTGTCCTATGCAAGAAATCACTGCTGAGATCTATGTCCCCAATTTCATCTCTTTGTCTTCCTTTAAGAATTTAACATAGTTGCAAAGGCTTTCTTTAGGTCAGTAAACCATTGGGATTCCAACCCATCTCCAGTTGCACACTTACACCCAATCATCTGTCCATACACTGCAGATCCACAGAGTTAAATTGTCATTCATATCTTGGAAAAGATGGAAAACATAAGCAATGCAGTGTGCTAGACCAACTGTCTGCCTATGGTAAGACTGAGTGAATCTTTCCCATCAGCTGATAATGTTGTGGAGAGTCCACACTGGCTGCTGAAGGAATCTGCTCAACCATTAGCCCCAAAAGTCTCTTTCTGGGGGTGAAAATACCCATCTCTGGAAAGAGATACCAGGCTGCAGCACTAGGACACAGAGCTGATCCAGACGCTACTTCCTCCCACTAGCAGGGTTCATGGTAGAAACAGATTCAATCACACTCAGAGCACAATGAATAAAAGCAAAGTTTTCTTTTAGATTTTCATAGGGAAAGTAAGTATTCAAGCCAAAGGGGGAGTGAGAAATATACAACACCACCTCAGGCTTCATTACCACTATAAGCCTGCACTGACAGAGATTGAGAAGACAAAGGAAAGGCCTTGTGGAAGCTGTGAGACCATGGAACATCTAGGGGATGCTAGAGCCATAGCAGCTTTCACCCAGACCATCACACATATGATATACCTCCCCTCACTGCACCCTCTCACTCAGCTTCATCCTCACAGGACAGTAAATATGGCTGATTTCTCTCCATCCTCCTCTCCATTCTCTAGCTGACTCCCAGCCATGAGGACCCTCGCCCTCCTCTTTGCCTGTCTCTTGCTGGCCCTGCTGGCGCCAGCTGAATCTCGCCCAAGAGGATCTGATCTGACTGACAATGAGATGCAGGGTGATGGAGAGGACCACGTGGCTGTCATCTCCTTTTCAGGGGAGGAAAGCACCAGTCTTCAAGATTCAGGTGAGAGAAGTCACCAGCACAGACACGGGGTTCAAGAGGAAGGTTGTAAAATGGGCTCTAGAATGGCATTTGCATTTCAATGACCATTTAAGTGTCTTTACTGGGATTTTCTCATTAAGAGCTCAATGAGCCCACAAAACGTTTTTCAAGACAGATTTAATTCCAAGGCATTCTTGTGAAGATCACTAGTGTCAACACACAAAGAGCCCTGAAACATAGCTCTGTCCTCATCTGAATGTAGAATTAGTCATAGGGGGAATATGCCTGTCTGTGTATTTTCAGGAACTATAGGAACTGAATATGAGTGTGAGAATTTGTTCACATCAATAAGCTGTAGGGGAGGAGCAGGAGCAAGTGGAGACACACAGGTAGAATCTTGTGTGTTTATCCCTGTGTCTGAGGCTCTTCATTCAGTTCTCCATGGTGCATTAAGCCAAGGAAGCCCCACCACGCAGCAGGTAGCTGCTCAGGACGTGCTTTCCTTCAGGGCTGTCCCAGGACTTCAGCCCTCTGCTCTCTGTCCCCAGGTGCAGGTGCTCAACGGCGCTGCGTTTGCAGAACAGGATCCTGCCGTTTTCCAGAACGCAGGCTGGGAAGCTGCTTCTTTGGGAATCGAGTCTACACATTCTGCTGCTAAGCATCCAGAATAAAAACCATTTCTATTATGCTTTGAGGCCTGGAAGAGAATTGCTGCATTCCCTGAGCTATGTTTTTCATTGTTTTCTTTCTCTTAGATAAATTGCTGTGAAACTGCTCTGTGTTGGTTTCTTTGAATTTTCCTATGGAGATTTCTGAGGGCTCTGATACGAAACTAACACAACCTCAAATAACGCACTTCTATGCCAAGTCTTGGCACCAAATACTAACCCTTTTAACAATGACCCCCGAATTCAGGAACCAAGGGAGAAATAGATCTGAAGCAAGGTTGCACGCCTCTGGAGCAGTAACTCCTCTCTTTTGACTCTTCTGTCATTTGATTGACTCTCAAAGGCCATTCTTATGACACAGGAAAAAAATCAGTGCTGAGGTAAAATTTATACAGTGTAATGCTCTAACATCTTAAAAAAATCTTTTTCCAGTTTGGTGATATTTTCCTGAACAAAGCAAATGCATACACTTCCCATTCAACCTTTGGTTGTGTGCTCTGCATGGAAACAACCTAAATTTCCCTTAGAAATGCTTTATCAGAAACTGTAATGAGTGGGAAGAACAGCAGATAACCTCACTGCGGTATCCTCATCATCAATGGCTTCTACTCACGTCTGTTAAGGTTGCATTTTGTACTAATAAAGTTGCTTTTCAAAGTCATAAAATACAGGTGCACAATTCCTCAATCATACTTCACCACACACACCCTCTTGGTTTGGCTTCGCCTGCTAAAACAGTGGTACCAGCTGTGAAATACAGCTTCAAATAGCTTCCTGGGCAGGAAAGAAGGTATTGAAGTCTGTGATCCCAGATGTCCAGGCTTCCCGTCGATGCTTAGGGTGGTGAGGTTCTCATGCTCAGGATGTGGGCCAGCTCCGGGTACTGCAGGCAGGAAGTGGAGCTGAGGAAAAGAAAACCCTCCACAGGGAACCAAGAAGACAGAGGAAATCTGTGTGTCCAGCACACACACACACCAGCATTTGCTCCTTGGGTACAGGATGAAGGTCTCAGACCAGGATTCAGGCAGGGAGAGTCAGGCTGCTGCTCACAGTTCCTGTGACAACCACTGACATGGTTTTGTGTCCTCCATGTAATTATCCCAATGGCCAGTTTGGAAATGAGACCAGTGCAGCTTCCCCCTTCCAGCATCCATCCTTCACCTGGATGAATCCAGTCCCCTCTCTGTGGCTGTGGTCTCTTCTCAAATGTCACTTAGTCACTGATCTCTCTGCTGATTTCCATAATTTAAATTGCACCACGTTCTCTATGTGGATCTTTATCCAAACTTTTTTTAGTTTTCAGCTCAAAAAAATCTTTCATATACATGTTTTATTACAGGATTTCTGCAACAAATATTCCTGTAACTAGAATGAAAGTTCCATGCTTTGCTCCTTATTAAACCTACTGCTTGCATAGCTCCTTAATAAGTAGCTGGTGATGCAAAAGACATTTTGATTAAGTTAATTAATTTATTTCAGCTCTACTTAGTTTTATAAATTTATATAACTATGCGTAAAAGAGGGAAGTACAGACATAAGCAGATCTCTAGGCAGTTTTATGACAGCTTACATTTTAAGAACCAACTGATATCCCATAGACCTAAATATAAAATAATATACAAATATTAATAAAAATCTGCTAATAGGTAAATGTGACCACCTGAATATTAGAACTATAACATGAAAGAAAAGCATATAAAGATATATTTTATTGTAATTCTTACTCAGACAAACAACAGATAAAGGCAGCATGGATACAGCAGAAAATTAGGTAGAGCAACCCTGTAGACAGAAGTAGAGAAGTAAGCACAGGCACGTGATAACTCAGGTCTAATGCCATCAGGGTTGGTGAAGAGATACTGGGAGGTAACAGGGTGAAACGGCTTTCCCAGCAGGCATCTCAGGACACCCCGTCCACCTGTGGGATAATGAACACCAGGAGCACCTCATCCAGTGGCAGCTGTGACATCCTATCTAGGCCATGGCAAATGGTAACTATAGGGACAAATGTAACAACAAAGATGGAAAAGAATCTCCAAAGAGCAAGAGCAACTTGGAAGTCTCCAGTAAACTCCCAAAATAAAAAATGCATGCATGGAAACAACATATGTACTAAACAACAACAAGATATTCGACATATTTAGTCAAAATGCGTTATTGATGTGAAAAGACAAGGAAATAAAAGGGAAGTCTGGTGTGGAGCCAGCCCTTGGAAATGTAATTGACTTGGTCCACCATGGATGAGAGAAGTCTGAATTCAGTGGGTCCATTTCCCACCCGCAGACAGACTAACTCCAGTGACCAGCCTCCCCACGGACACGCTCCTGCACTGTGCTTGAGCCCACCTCAGTGCTTGCAAACGCTCCCTTGCTTTGGTGCAGTTGGACTCACTCTGTGCCTTGTTGCCTGCTCCCACCCTCACTGAAGTCATCTGAATAAGGTTTTCCTTCCCACTCTCAAAAATGCCAGGTGAAAACTTGCTATTAAAATACAATATATTGGTTTATTTACTTGGTTTTTCGATTGAAACACAGGAATTGTACAAATTCATCTAATCTGTTGTGCAGTACAGGTGTGTGCACATGTTTAACACTGATGAGTTTGGGATAATTAGAATTTCTATTACCTCCAACATTTATCATGTACTTGTAGAGGGCAATCAGAACCCAAGCTTCCGGCTACACTAAAATCTACAATTCACTCTTGTGGGCTCTCGTCATGCCGCCGCGCAATAGCACACCAGAAATCATCCTCCTACTTGCAGCTCTCTGTGTCATGAGCCCTTCTTCAGCCTCTGCCCATGCCTGCCTCTTGCCTCAGGACCTGATCACTCTTCTCTGTGCTTCTAATGATTCAACTGTTTCAGAATTCTGTAATCTCTACAAGTTATATTTCCTTGTCCTTCTACATTTGCTTACTTCACTTTGTATAATACCCTCTGAAATGACCTACAGAGCTGAATTTGAAAACCTTCATCTTTTTCTAGCTGAGTTCTATTTCACTGTGTGTCTTTTTGCATTTTCGCTTATCCCTCAGGTAAATGTATTAGTGAAAACTTAGACTGACGGTATTTTTGGATATTGAGAACAAAGTCGCAATATTGAAGGGAGTACTAAGATCTCTCTAAGGTACAGCTTTTAAATCCTTTCCTCCTTTTTTACTTCTGTGTCTGGATATCTGAACTCTGCTGACAAGCACAACTTTACGCACAATTTCCTTTTAGAGTGTCAAGCAGTGGTCCTCAAACCCAGGTCACAGAGCAGTGCTAGGACCAGGCCAAACCAGGGCAAACAGCAGGAGGGGAGCGCAGGCCAGTGGGCATGGCTCCTTCTGCATGTACCAGAGTTCGCCACTCTCCTTCCTGCCTGCTTTCCTGCTCCGGTCAGCTCAGAAGCAGCACTAGATTCTCATAGAGGGGCAAACCCTACAATGCAGGGTGCAGATGAGGAATCTGACTGCAGACTCCAAAACACACTGTCTTTTGGAGTACTACTCAGCTATAAAGAATGATCACAATGAGATATTTATAAATAAATGGACACAACTTGAGACCATACTCATAAGCAAAATAAACCAGACTCATGTGTAAATACCGTATAGTCTCCCTAGTATGAGAGTTGGTAAGAGTATATAAGATTTTATGGTAATCATGATTTCCCATTTCTTAGCTTTGAACCCTTTCAGTGTTTTCATTCATCAGTTGGAATGGTTTTATTCTGTTTTGTTTGACTTTATTATGCATGATGGTATGAACAGCTGTTTTGAAGAAAACAAAACATTATGACAGCTATTGCTGATTTAATCTTGTCTTGCTTAGAAGTCCTACCATGCTTCTATTCTGCGATTAACATCAGTTCTATCATGTTGTGTCTTACTGGGATTTTAATATATGTGATATTATAAACAAATTTTTTATGGAAAATGAGATAATAGTAGCCAATGATCATTCTCTGTTATTCAGTTCAGAATGTCCTGTAATTCTTTAATTCTTTTGAATGGTTTTATACTATTTTGTTATGGTTGATATTATCATATTTGAAACTATGCTCAACTATAGCAGAGTAAGAGATATTTTGACAGCTACTGTTGATGTCTGGTTGTCTTAATGTAAAGTACTGTGTTGCCTATGTTGTTCTATTCTGATCTGCTCTGTTCTGCCTTCTTTTGTTTTATTGTCTTTAAAATAAAACAGTTTTTAAAAATAAAAATAATAAAAATTAAAAAAACACCGCCTTCATCCACAGAAGACTGAAACTCCTCATTCACAGTGCCAAAAAAGGATGGGAAACACAGTCATAAAGTCCACAGAGTGTTTCACTACACCAGTTCTCCAGAATTCTCTGAAGGAGATATTTCAAAGAGAAAACAAAGGCCACAAGCACAAGAACAAGAAAAAGAAGGCATCTGGTAGGGCACATAGGTAAACAAACATGAAAGATGGGGAATCAACATCAGGAAAATTACATGGAAAAGGTAAGCCAATGCATACTAAAGTAAGCAGCATCAACTCACCAATACGAGGAGAAAGACTGACAAAATGAATTAAGAGGCAAGATCCTACACTATGCTGCATTCAAGAAACACATTTAACTGAATAAGAAATTCATAGACTCAAAGTCAAAGGATGCAAAGCAATACTATATGCCATAGGAACTCAGAAAAAAGCAAGGTAGCTGTTCTATTTGCAGACAATATGAACTTCAAGGCAACAAAGATCCAAAGAGCCAAAGAAGGTCACTGCCTATTCTTAAGGGAAAACTCGAATCAGAAGAAATAAAAATCATAAATATGTATGTGCTAAATACCAATGCACCAACTGAATAAAACAAATATCAACAGACATGAAAATCAAATAAGTACTACCACAATTGGAATGCGGGACCTTAACACCTCACTCTCACAGATAGATCACCTAGACAAAAATTCAACAAGGAAATTCCAGAATTACAGCAAACCTGTGATCATATGCACTTAATAGATGTCTGCAGAGTGTGCCTCGCTGCAACATCAGAATACACATTGATCTCAGTGGCACAGGAGATGTTCTCCAAAACAGATCACATGGAAACTCAGAGAACATACTTAAGTAAAATCAGAGGAAATGAAATAACCATATGTATATACTCTGATCATAGTGCAATGAAAATGGAAATCAAAAAAAGACAAATCACAAAAACCACATAAACATACAGAAATTTAACAACACCCTCCTAAGCACCTAGTGGCTTACAGAGGAAATTCAAGAAAATATTAAACCATATCTACAATTAAATGATTACATCGATAAAATATCCAAAAACTTACAGGACATAATGAAAGCAATCCTATAAGGGAAATTTAGGGAAGTGAATTCTCATATAAGAAATACAGAATGAGCTCAAATAAACAACCTAATGTTCAATGTCAACCTTCTAGAAAAAGTGGAGCAAATAAAACTGAAGTTTCACACAAGGGAAGAGATTATAAAGAGCAGAAAGTAATGCAATTGAGACTAAGAAAAGAATACAAACACATAATGAATCCAAGAGTTGATTCTTTGAACGCTTAAATATAATAGATAAACCTTTAGCCAACCTCATCACAAAGAAGAAAGCAAAGACTCACATTCAAGCAATGAGGCATAAAATTGGGGAAATCATAAAAGATCATGCAGAAATCCAGAAGATCATCAATATCTACTTATAGAATCTCTATTGGAAAAAGATGGAAAATACAGAAAAAATGGACAGAATCCTGGAAATATAAGACCTTCCAAAATTGAGTGTAGAAGATACAAACTTTCTAAATTGTGTTATATCAGTCAATGGAGTTTCAAATATAATTAAAAGTTTATACACAAGTAAAAGCCTGGATCCTGAGAGATTCGTCATTGAATTCCACAAAAAATGTAGAGAACAAATGCCACTATTAATGGTGAAAGTCTATACTCCTGAAAGCAAGTGTTACTAATACCAAAACTAAAAAAAAAAAAAAAAAAAATCCAACCAAGAAACAAAACTACAGGCCATTTGCCTAATGATCATAGACAAAAGAATCCTCAACACAAAACTGGCAAAAAAAAAATGAAAATAAAAAAGCAAATCACCAATAAGATTATACAACATGAACAAGTAGGATTCAAACCTGGATGCAGGAATGCTTCAACATATGCAAATCAATAAAGGTAACACATTGCATTTACAAGAACAGAGACAAAAATCTCAAGAGATGCAAAAAAGGAATTTGACAAGGAACAACACATACTCATGATAACAAAATGAGACAGAAAATTGGAATAGGTGGTCTTTGTCTCAATCTGATTAAAACTGTGTAGGACAAATCAACAGCTAACATCGTACTACATGATGAAAAACAGAAAGCTTTCACTCTGAATTCAGAAACAAAATAAGGATGTTCACTATCAGTACTCTTGTGTAACATAGTTCTGGAAATATCAGCCAGAGAAACTAGACAAGAGAAAAATAACAGGAATAAGGAAAGGAAAGAAAGAAGTTAAATTGTCATTATGCATGGATGACATGATACACTTCATCAAAGACCCCCAAAACAGCACCAAAAGATTTAGAGGTTTAATAGCCAAAGCTGGATAGAAACTCAAATATTAATAGCATTTCTTTTTTCTCAAAATTTAATAGCATTTCTGTACAGAAAAAACAGATTTGTTAAGAGAAAATTAAGGAAACTGCATGCTTCATTATAATATGCAGAAAAATGAAACATAGGAATTGTTCTAACAAAGAATGTAAAAGATCTATACATTGAAGACTACAGTACTCTGAAAAAGGACAATCAAGAGGACCTCAGAAAATGGAAAGGTATCCTTTGCTCGTCTATTGGAAGAAACCCACATAGTAAAAATAGTCATACTCCTAATTCTGCTATACAGATTTAATTGAATTCCAGTCAATGTACCATTAACATGCCTCTCACAGAATGAGAGAAATTATTCCAAAAATTCATTTGGAACCCAGAAGTGAACTAAAAGAGCAAAAGCAATTCTGGGCAACAAAGGCAAGGCAGGAGGCATCAAAATCCCTGACTTGAAATTATACGTTCAAGTTACTGTGATAACATCAGCACGGAACAGGAAAAAAGAAAAATATCAGCCTGAGGATCAGTGAAACAGTTTAGAAGATGCAGACACAACTCCAAACAGACTCAGTCACCTTATCTTTCACAGTGACAGACATTCACTGGAAGAAAGACAGCCTCTTTAATCAGTGATAATGGAAAGAAAACATGGCTTTTCACATGCTGAAGACTACAATTACCTTGTAAGCTCAGACGTTCAAACTGTGCCTTTAAACCCTGTTCTCTTTTTGTAAGGACTTATGTGATTGCCCCTGTCTGTAAGATTTGTATAATCACTGTTCAATTTGTAAGAACCTTATAAGTTACCCACTGTGCAATCCCTTCCACCTCCATGGTTCCTATGGAGACATATGGAGACATATGTATAATCACCTTTCAATTTGTAAGAACCTTATAAGTTACCCACTGTGCATTCCCTTCCACCTCCATGGTTCCTATGGAGACAAACTGATCTTCAAGCTTTATCCCCACCCCTTGCAGTCTGCCACTTTAAAAACTCCTGCAACCCCTTTGCCCTGCCTACATTTCCTAATCAGCTCCTGGGACAGTGTCGCCACTGAGCTCAGCTAATAAAGCACTTTTCTTTTTATTTTTAGAGTCTGTTGTTTTTGGCCACCACAAATTAGACCCATGTAATAACCATGCATGAAACTAAAGTCAATATTGATCAAACATCTAAATATTGAAACACTGAATCTAGTGGAAGAAAAAGTAGATACAACTCTTGAAGACATAAGGGTAGGCAGAGAGCTCATGAACAAAACCCAGAACACACAGGAAACATGTCAAGGAATCAACAACTGGGATCTCCTCTTATTAAAAAGCTTTTGCACATCAAAAGAAATCACCAATAGAATGAAGAGATGACCCGCCATTTGGGAAAGAACTGGAACCAGTTTTCCCTCAGAGGAACAACATATAGCTAGAACATATAAAGAATTAAAAATACTCAGAACCCCCAAAATCATGGACCCAATCCAAAACTAAGCACCTGTGATTAGCACATATTTGTAAAAAGAACAACAAATGGCAAATAAATATATGAAAGAAATGCTCCACATCACTGGATATGCAAGATGAGAGAATTTAAAAGCATAGAGATTCCATCTCACTGCAGAAATAATGGCTGTCATCAAGAAATGCACAAGCAATAAATGCTGTTGGGGATATGAGGGAAAAGGAAAGATTCTCTACTTTTAGGGGGAGTGTATGCTGGTACAATCACTGTGGAAATCAGCATGGAGATTTCTCAAAGCACTAGGATTAGAGGTCCCATTCAGCCCTCCTATTTTCCCCCTGAGTATTTTGCTGAAAGAATGTAAAGTATCATAAAACAGCGATACATATGCACAAATTTTTATAGCAACATAATTTGTTTTTTTTTTAATTTAAAAGAGAAGAAAACAAAAGGGGGCAGTACAGAGCAGATCAGAACAGGACAACATAGGCAACACAGTACTTTAAGTCAACTGGACATCAACAGTATCTAACACCATATCTCTTACTCTGCTACAGTTGAGCATAGTTTCAATTACAATAATATCAAACATAACACAATAATATAAAGCCATGCATATAGTGAAAGAATTACAGGGCTTTCTGAACCGAATAACAGAAAATGATCAATGGGTACTATGATATCTCATTTTTGATAGAAAAGAAAAAAATTTGTTTGAACTATCACACATATTCAAATTCCAATAAGACACAATGTGGTAGATAGAACCAATGGTAGTAGAACAAAAAAAGCATGGTAGGACTTCTAAGAAGGATAATATTAAATCAGCAATAGCTGTCATAATGTTTTCTTCAAAACAGCCGTTCATATCATCATGTATGATATAGTCAAACAAAACAGGATAACACCATTCCAACTGATGATTGAAAACTTTGAAAGACTTCGAAGCTATGAGATGGGGCCTCATGCTTACCATAAAGTCTTATATACTCTTATCAAATCTCATATTAGGGAGATTATATGGTATTTACCCATGTGAGTTTGGTTTATTTCACTTAAGAGAATGGTCTCAAGTCGTGTCCATTTATTTAAAAATATCTCAATGTGAATATTCTTTATAGCTGAGTAGTACTCCATTGTATAAAAATGCCACAACTTTTTGATCCATTCCTCAGTTGATGGGCACTTAGGTTGTTTCCAAGATCTGGCTATTACAAATTGTGCTGCTATAAACATGGGTGCACATATATCACTGTGGTATGATGTTTTCAGTTCTTCTGGGAATATGCTTAGAAGCAGAATAGCTGGGTCAAATGGGACTTCCATACCCAGCTTTTTGAGGAATCTCCAGACCTCCACAGTGGCTGCACCAGTCTACACTTCCACAAACAGTGCAGAAGAGTTCCTTTTTCCCCACAGCCTCTCCAACACTTGTTGTTGGTACTGTTTTCTATCTTGGCCATTCTTTCTGGAGTGAGATGAAATCTCAGTGTGGTTTTAATTTGCATTTCTCTCATGACTAATGATGATGAACATTTGTTCATGTATTTATTTGCCATTCGTATTTCTTCATCTGAGAACCGTGTATTCATTTCAGATGCCCATTTATGGATTGGGTCTTTGAATTTCGAGGGTCTGATTTGTTTTAATTCTTTATAAGTTCTAGACAAAAGTCCTTTGTCTGAGGCGCTGTCCATGAAGATTTTTTCCCAATTTGTGGGTTTTCTTTTCACTCTGCTGGAAACTTCGTTTGACATGGAGAAACTCTTTAATAAGATGTGGTCCCAGTTATTGATTCTGGGAAGTACTTCCCGTGTATATGGTTCTTGTTCATGAATTCTCTTCCTACCCCTATATCTTTGAGGTTTTTACTTACCTTGTCTTCCAGCAGTTTTAGTGTTTCTGTTTTAATATTTAGATCTTTGATCCATTTAGATTTTAGTTTAGCGTATGGTGATAGACATGGGTCTAGTTTTAGTCTTCTGCATATGGACAGCCAATTTTTCCAGCACCATTTGTTAAAGAGATTGTCATTCTTCCAGCAAGCATGTTTGGCCCCTTTATCAAAGATGAGGTGGTTCAGTGAGTTTGCAGTTGTGGTTGTATCTTCCAATCTATTCCACTGATCCTCGGGTCTGTTTCTATTCCAGTACCATACTGAATTTATCACTGTAGCTTTGTAGTATAATTTTAAGTCGGGGATTGTGATGCCTCCTGCCTTGCCTTGCCTTTGTTGCTTAGAATTGCCTTTGCTATTCTAGGTCTCTTCTGGTTCCAGATGAATTTTAGGAGTGATTTCTTTAGATCTATGAGGTATGTTAGTGGTATTTTGATTGGGATGGCATTGAATCTGTATAATAATTTTGGGAGAATGGCCATTTTTATGACGTTTGTTCTTCCTATCCATGAACAGGGGATGTCTTTCCATTTTCTGAGGTCCTATTCGATTTCCTTTTTCAGGGTATTATAATTTTCCCTGTATAGCTGTTTTACTTCTTTCATGAGATTAATTCCTAAGTATTTCATTTTTTTGGATGCTAGTGTAAAGGGTGTAGTTTCCCTTATTGCTCTCTCAGTACTTTTGTTGTTAGTGTATAGAAATGCTGTTGATTTTTGTGTATTGACTTTGTATCCAGCTACCTTGCTGAATTTGTTAATTACATCTAGGAGTCTTTCAGTAGAGTTTTGGGGGTCTTCTATGTAAAGTATCATGTCATCTGCAAATAATGATAATTTAACTTCCTCTTTTCCTATCTTTACTCCTTTTATTTCTCTTTCCTGTCTTATTGCTCTGGCTAGTATTTC